>CAUYQG010013240.1:0-11147 GCA_963574415.1 Tarsius wallacei | reverse complement strand
TTTCTGTTTTTGTTTTTCATCAACTGTGGTAGTATGAATAGTGAAGACATTTTATAAGGCATTAAATTTAAATAGCAGCCGGGCTCGGTGGCTCAGCCTGTAATCCCGTGCTTTGGGAGGCTGAGTGGATTGCCTGAGCCCGCGGGTTCGAGACCTGCCTGAGCAACTTGGTGAGACCTCATCTCTACAATAAATCAAAAATCAGCCAGGCGCGGTAGCGCGCGCCTGTAATTCCGCCTATTTGGAAGGCTGAGGTGGAAGGATTGCCGGAACCCAGCGGTTCGAGGCTGCGGTGGCCGGGAGCGGCCACTGCACTCCAGTCTGGGTGATGGAGTGAGACTCCAACTCAAAAAAAAAAAAATTTAAATAGCATTAAAACATATTTATTCAACCTAGAAATGAGTGCCATTCCCACTGCAGTGAAGAAGAAATATACTCAGAGGGAACAATATGACCTTCGGTAAGGCAAGAATATTTTCCTTTAACCTGATTCTTTAGCCTCCAAATTTTATGATTATAATCAACATAACATAGAAGTCCAGGATATAAGTGTATAATGTGCTATCTACACTACAACCTTCTTTCTCCTTTCTTAAACCCCCAATATATCCACATATTTTACTAGTTTCATCACAGTTCCTTATGGACATAGATTCTCTGTCCCATGAGGAACTGGCTTGTTTATTTTATTCATCTATGATCTGATAATTTTGCTGTTTATTCATGCCCATTTACTATTCTTACATCATTCAAAGTCCAAGGCAAGCTTCACCTCTGGAAATATTCTTTAAATCCAAGCCATATGGAGTTCTGTTAATACATAAGGGCACGGTTTATATGAAGTGCTAAGGTAGCAGTTAGTTGTATTAGAAAGAAAATTATTTTAGAGGCAGAGCAACCTAGATTTAAGACTTACAAGATATATTTTAGTTTTTGCAACCGTTAAAGGAGCTAATTGCTACCACATAGAGTTTTGTAAAGATTAAAGAAATCATATTTAAAACACCAAATATAGTAATTAACACATGGTAAGTCATTAAAAGCTTATTTTCTTTTTGTATGTCTTTCTATTGTACATCAATGAACTCTATAATCTGCACAATAAATGCATTCAAATTACCTGTTATTTTCAGTGCTTTAACAATTAATTAATTTCGTCAATTTGTATTTTTTTTTCTAGAAATCTGTCCGTTTCATCTAAGTTGTAATGTGTTGGCATAAAGTGGTTCATAACATTTCCTACAAATCTTTTGATTTTGGAAGAGTCTATAAAGATGTCTCTTTTTTCATTTTTTATGGTAATTTGTGCCTTCTCTCTTTTTTTATGTGTCAACCTAGCTAAAGGACTAAAAATGTTATTGATCTTTTGAGAGCAACACCTTTTGGTTTTAATGATTTTCTTTTATCTTTTTTCTGTTCTCGATCTCATTTATTTATGCTCTATTCTTATTTTCTTATTATCTTCTGAGTTTTATTTGCAGTTTTCTTCATAGTTTTTTGAGGTGAAAACTTAGATTCATGATTTTCTGTTTGACTTTGTCTCTTAGTAGCTTGACTCTGATTTGTCCAAATGTAGTTCTCTTTGTGCTTCTCCTATTAGGGATTATGTTGAGTTCATATATCAATTTTTAAATTGTGTTTAATGGGAACTATTTAATAGTAATAGTAAAATATGGGAGTATTATGAGTGAGAACATGTGATACTCAGTTCTTTGTTATTGTCATTTTAATATATTTCACTTTAATTTAGTCAGTTCTCATTTCCTTTCCTGAAAGTTGGTCACATTTCCAGTTTCCTTGCATATTTAGAATTATGTTATTATTGCTGAAAAATAGACATTTTAGATAATATAGCAATATTGGATAGTGTTTTATTTTTCTGAGGAATATTGATTTTGTTTTAGATTGTCTAGACTTAAAGTATTGAATCTGTCTCTCTCGTTCTGTGGTCCTTGATGTCCCTGCTCAGTTACATTTTTAAATTCCTCTTTTTACTTGTTAACCTACCTTCGAAGAGATCATCTATGTGTCTATAGAGCTTATGGATCAGTCAATAATTTTGCTCAACACCCTGGTCCCCACAGGTCTTCCTCACTGCACCGAGTGATCTTTGTATGTGTTGGGGAATGCAGTCAGAGTCGCAGCCAATTTTCATGTCTTGTTTGCTTTCACTTTTTACTTCACTTACTCAGTGCATTCTTGCGCGTGCATAATTTTTCAGTCAGCTTGGGATGTGTGGAGAACTAATCTCATACCTCCCGTGGCTTTCTTATCTCTAGATGTTCCCATTCAACTAAATCTGACTGCTGCTCACCTTAACAAGCACTGCATCATTAAGATACCAAAGCTGAAAATTGTTACAGTTTGTTTCCCAATGTATTCCACCACTTTGGATAGCATATGATTTTGTCCTCCACCTCCAGATTTTAGCTCACCACATTTCCAACAAATTTTCTAGGTTTTGTAGCAAACTACATGCTGGTAAAATTACCATTTTCACCAAACACGCTGGGAAAATCCGGGGAAGAACTAGGGTCAGATGACAGCCTCTTCATTCAAAAGGGCACAGGGTCCCAGTTTTGAATGTGAAGATCCTGCGTTTGTTCAAGAATATAAGTTTTCCCATTTATTGACAGTTTGTGTTCAATTTCTCAGACCCTAAAATAATTGCTTTTGAGTATTTTGGCCTATTTATGTATTTATTGTTTTGGCAAAATTACTGACCTTTTACCACCGTACCCAGTTCTCTTTGCCATGTAGTTTTGGTTAACACTGGACTGTATTTACAGATTCATTTGGAAGACTTTATCTCTTTATAATGTAAGTAATTCATCCAATTACTTTTTTGCAGAATGCATGTAGTTTAGGAACTCAATGTTTTGTGGGGGAAAAAGTACCTACAATGGAATGTACATGTAATGAGCAATAACTTAATGAAATCATGTGGAAAGGTGATCTTGAAGAGCTAAGGAAGAAGTTGAGATTGGAGGATGAAAAATATTTAGAAGATGTCATCCCCTTAACTGTGCTTTGGTTTTCCAGAAAGATGTAGTCACCTAACAGAAAGACCACAACATGCTTTAATCTTCATTGTGCATTATAATTTTCTCCTTTGAGTTTTTGATTTTTAGATTCTAATTGAAATGCTTAATGTGTTTGCTCTATTTCCTTAGCTGTGTTTAGTAATTAGATAACCAAAGTTGTGGCTTTCTCCTAAGACCTGCTCTAGCTTCATCCCTTTGGATTTTATACACAGTGTTTATACTTTGTTTCCTAAATTTTCTACCATTGTTTACTCCATTTTTATTTAGATGTTTTCTACTTTTCTAATATCTTATTTCCGGTTAGTTTGAAATTATAATATTTGTTTATATTCTACTGGGTCAGACAATGTATTTTATTTTATTTTATTTGCACATATTATGAATATGTGGAAATTTATCATGGCTCACTTTATATAAAAACATTTTATCTGAATTATATACTTTTTTATTTTTTTATTTTTTTTTATTGTTATTATTTTTTTTTGAGTTGGAGTCTCACTCGGTCACCAAGACTGGAGTGCAGTGGCCGCTCCCGGCCACCGCAGCCTCGACCTGCTGGGCTCCGGCGATCCTTCCGCCTCAGCCTTCCGAGTAGCCGGAACTACAGGAGCGCGCTACCACGCCCGGCTAATTTTTTTGACTTATTATAGAGATGAGGTTTCGCCTGCCCAGGCGGGTCTCGAACCCGCGGGCTCAGGCAATCCACTCACCTCAGCCTCCCAAGGTGCGGGATTACAGGCTGAGCCACCGAGCCCGGCTGAATTATATACTTTTAAAAAGAAAGTGTAGCTTTATATATGTTATTGATTATGTTACTGAATTTTATCTCATTAATATTATTTCTCTATTTTTTCCTTTCTTTAATTTTTACATACTCAATTGACATTAGGCAAAAAATAGTAGAAAAATAATCTCAGCTAAGATATTTTGTCATTTTTTTCATGATATTTTTAAAAGTGTTGGAGAAGTGCAAGATGGTCACCTAGAAGCAGCCAACTTGTGCCTTTCTCATGGAGTAAACCAAGGAAGAGAGAGACCACCCTCTGCTCCAGCAGATCAAACAGATTGAGATGGAGGACACACTTCACAACCCACAGAGGAGCAGTGGAACCCACAGAGTGCAGCTAGAAAAGAGGCGAGGCAGCCTTTTTTGGAGGCAGGAAGTCCAATCACAAGTTGCCTTGGAACAGGAGAGCAGCTTCTGGACATGTGAAATGGTGAGTGTGGGAAATTAGAAATTTGGTGCTCCTGCACTTGGAGGGTTCCTAGAGCCTCAAATGACACCAGTCCCACATGGGCAATGGCTTCAATATCGCACAGCTGCACACTGCCAGAATGCAAATGGAGCTGCGAGGGCATTCAATCTCTGGATACCTCTTGCTGAGCCATCTCCCAAGAACTTGACTCCTGTAAGTTGTGGGCTGTGTTCTGTGGCCAGCTCCCAGGTTGAAAGGAAACAGAAAACCTGGACTCTTTTATTTGCCCCAAGGGCAAATTCTGCTGTTGCCAGCTGTTTCTATCTGGAGCAGCCTGCAGCAAAGGACCCTGTTAGTGAATGCACCTTTGAGTCCTGAGTATGGTTAGCCTCTGGCAAGGGAGGAGGAACCCAGAGGAAACTCATCGTTCTATTAACCTTTTATTCTGAACACATCTATGTAACAGACAGCTCTGTCACTCCTGCAGTGCTGCCACAGTAGTCAAGAAACTCTTCCCTGCTCTTGATTCTCACTGGGTGCACACAGGTGGGGAGTTGAAATGTGGACCAGAAAGACCCAGACCTTGAGAGAAATCTTGCTGCTGAATGAACCTTCATGTTTTGAATATGGACAGCTTCTGGCAAGGGCAGGGGAGCTGGGGAGAGCCTGTTGTCTACCACTACTCTCATTTTTTATGAACTCTTTTGTACAACAGAGACTGTTTGGCTGATTCTGTAGTGCTGCCACCATGGCCAGTAGACCCCTCCCCTGCCATTTACCACTGGGGAGTTGGAGAGTGGTCAAAACTGATCTAGCCCTCCCTGGCCAGTTTTTTCTCCCTAACACCCTTAAAAGCCAAGGGACAGGGGAACTTTGATAGTTCCCATAACCCTACCCATTGATTAGGTCATCTATGTACTATTCCAGGGCAACAAAGGTAAAACAGAAAGACCACAGCCTCTACCACAGTAGGCGGTAGCTAGCAAGTGCCACCTCATGACCCAAAGTCAACTTGACACAGCTCATTACAACATCTGAGACAATAATATAGCCCTTAAGAAGGAGATAAGAACAAAGCCTATGTCACCACACATCTCACAGAATACTCTGTAGACTGAAGCATCAGAGAGCATCTCGAGAGGGTCCTCCAGAGACATTCAACTCGTGTCTTCACATTACTGAATCCCTTGCAGGCATCCTCCAGCACAAGACAAATTGTGGTAGCCTTATAGGACATCTAGACAAATGCCATCCAGAAGAATGGCAGCACTCACAGGCCCCTCATAGATTACCAATCCCAGGGGAAAGAGGAGTGCACAACAACAGGGGAATACCCTATGGGACAAAAGTTAACAAAGACCTCAGTGAATTTCACTGGAATCTTCCCCAACTGCCTCCAAAAGAGTCAAGGCTTTAACTCTCTATGAGTACACTACATACAACCAAATGCTCAAGCTGCAAATAGTTCTCACTCACGAGTCCCTCCTTATAGCCTGAAGTCTGAAAGATCCAGCCAATAGAGAAGTACTAGGGAAGAACAAAGAGTACACCATGCCACTAAGTAACAAGATAAACTTCATTAATCCTTTGGCATTCTAGACCCACAAGAAACAGTGTAGCTATGCACATACCCAATATGTGCTACCACAGACAGCATCTGAGAAAGCCAACACACAAATATTCTCTATAACCGAGGAACACATTTAGAGCCTATACCACTGAAAACACCAAGAGCTGAACTTAATGATTGTAAAGTATACACATTGAAGTCACATCTCTAAGAGAAACAAAACAAAAACAATTTAATCAAAACCAAACTTAACAATAATACTCTACCCAAATGAGAAAGAAACAAAAATATTGTCTGGACAATATATAAAAACAGAGCTTCTCAAATCTCCCCAAAGGCTAAACTTTCCAGTAATGGATCCCAACCAAAAGGAAATCTTTGTCATTCCAAAAACAGAATTCAAAAGATTGATTAGAACATTGCTCAATGAAATCCAAGAAAACATTGAAAGTCAACATTTTGTTTTTAAACACTTGGGACATGATTGAAAAATTATCAAAAAAGATAGATACTTAAAAAAAAATCTGAACTTCTGGAAATGAAAGACTTGCTTAGGGAAGTATAAATCGTGGTGAAAAGTTTTGACAGTAGACTAACCAACTAGAAGAAAAGATCTCAAAATTTGAAGACAAGGCTTTTGAATTAGCTCAATCAGAAAACAATAAAGGAAAAAGAATCAGAAGAACAGAGCAAAGTGTCCAAGAAATGTGGGATTATATAAAATGTCCAAATCTAAGAATCATGTGTGTTCTGGAAGAAGAGAAAATAACAGATTTGGAAAATTTATTAGAGAGAATAATTGAGAAAAAACTTCCTTGGTCTTACCAGAGATTTAAACATTCAGTTGCAAAAAAGGCCAAAGAACCTCCAGAAGATTCATTGTGAAAAGGTTATCCCCAAGGGATATGGTCATCAGATTATAAACAGTTAAGGTTAAGGAAAGAATTCTAAGAGCACTGAAAATAAAAAATCAAATAACAAGCAGGAGTAACCATTTTTGTATTAGATAAAGCAGACATTAAGTTAACAAAAGGGGAAAAAAAAAGACAAAGAAGGATACTATATAATAGTAAAGGGTTCAGTCTAACAAGAAGATATAACAATTTTAAATATATACATATATTCACCCAACATCAGAGTTCCAAGTTTTATAGCATATAAGTTCTATTAGATCTACGAAAAGACATAGATGGCAATAATAATACATCAACACTCCACTTACATACATAGACAGATTATCAAGGCAAAAGCTCAACAAAGAAATATTGGAGTCAAAATGGACCCTCGAGCAAATGAACTTAACAGACATCTACAAAACATTAGAACATACCCCCAAAGTATAGAATATACATTATTTCTCATTAGCACATGGAACATTCTTAAAGGTAGAATATTTGATAGGCCACAAAACAAATCTCAATAAATTTTTAAAAATGAAATCATATAAAGCAACTTCTCAGACCACCGAGGAATAAAACTAGAAATAAACTCCAAGAAGAACTCTCAAAACCAAATAAATACAAGGAAATTAAATAATCCGCTCCTAAATAATCTTTTGATCAATAATGAAATCAAGTGGAAATTCAAAAATGCTTTCAAATGAATGACAACAATGACATAAGTTATCAAAATCTCTTACACAGCCAAAGCTGTACTCAAAGAAAAACTTATAGTGCTTAAGGCCTACATCAAAAAGGTTTAAAGAGCACATATTAACAAGGACCTGGAACAATTTGAACAAATAGAATCCAAAGTGAGCAGGAAAAGAAGATCAGAGCAGAACTAAATAAAATTGAACCCCCTCAAATACAAAGGTACAAAGGATCAACAAAACAAAAAGTTGGTTCTTTAAAAATATAAACAAAATTGATAGACCACTAACTAGATTATGAAATGAAGAGAGAAGATTCAATTTTACTCAATCAGAAATGAAAATGGAGACATTAAAATTAATACCATAGAAATATAAAAGATCATCAAAGATTATTATAAATATCTCTATGCAAACAAACTAGAAAATCTAGAGAAAATAGATAAATTCTTGGAAACATACAAGCCCTCAGCCTTGAATTAGGAAGAAATAGAAACCCTAAATAGTCAAATAATGAGTGGTATGATTGAATTAGTAATCAAAAGTTCCCAACAATGAAAAGTCCAAGACCCAACAGATTCATGCTTAATTCTATTAGATTTTCAAAAAGAACTAGTACCAATCTGTTGAAGCTATTCCACATAATTTAAAAGGGGGGGGGGATTCTCCCTAACTCATTTTACAAAGCCAGTGTTACCCTAATACCAAAACCAGGAAAAGACACAACCATAAAAGAAAACTATAGAATATCCTTGACTAACATAGATGCAAAAATACTCAACAAAATGCTGGCAAATAAAACTGAATAGCACATAAAAAAAATAAATCCACCATGATCAAGTGAGTTTTATCACAGAGATGCAAGGATGGTTTGACATATGCAAATCAGTAAATGTGATCCACCAAATTAACAGAATTAAAAACAAACAATATATGATTGTTTCAATCAATGCAGAAAAAAGCATCAGGTAGAACTTGTCATCCCTTTACAATAAAAGCTCTCGGCAAAATAGGCATATAAAGGACATTCCTCAAAATAATAAAATTTCATATGGTAAATCCATCACCAACTTTATCCTGAATAAAGTTGAACATATTCCCCCTCAGAACTGGAACAAGGCAAGGATGCTCACTTCACTACTCCTATTCAATATGGTAGTAGATGTTCTAGTCAGAGCAATCAGGTAAAAGAAAGAAATACAGGATACCCAAATTGGAAAAGAAGAAATCAAACTATCTCTGTATGTGATAATAAAATCTTATACCTAGAAAATCCTAAAGACTCCTCCAAAAGACTCCTGGACTTAATAAATAAATTTGATAAAGTCTCAGAATAAGAAATATACACAAATCAGTAGCACTGTTATATACCGATAGCAAACAAGCTAAGAGTCAAATCAATAACTTAATTTTATTGACGATAGCTGCCAAAAGCTAAAACACTTATTAATATACTAATTGAAGCAGGTGAATTATCTCTACAAGAAGAACTCCAAAACACTGATGATAGAAATTGTCAAGGAAAAAAACAAATGGTAAAAACATTTCATGCTTATGGATTGGGAAATCAACATTGTCAAAATGATCATGTTACCTAAAGCAATCTACAGATTCAGCACAATTCTGTCAAACTTCCAACATCATTTTTCACAGAATAAAAAAAAAAAATCCTAAAAGTCACATGAAACCAAAAAAGCCAGAATAGACAACACAATTCTAAAAAAAACAAAAACAAACAACAACAACAATAAAAAAACAAAGCTGGAGGCATCACATTCTAGATATCAAATTATATTACAAGGCTATAGTTACCAAAACAAGATGATATTGGTATAAGAGCAGACACGTGGACCAATGGAACAGAATAGAAATTTGGAAATAAACCCAAATACCTACAACCAACTGATCTTCAACAAAGCAGACAAAAACATACACTGGAGAAGGACATCCTGCTCAACAAATGGTGCAAGGAACATTGGATATCTACATGAAGAAAAGTGAACCTATCTCTATCTCTCCTCATGTACAAAAATTAACTCAAGATGGATTAAAGACTTAAATGTCAGATCTGACATAGAAATCCTAGAAGAAGCGTAGGAAAAACTATTTTGGACATTGGCCTAGGCAAATAATTTATAGCTAAGACTCCTCAAGCAAATGCAACAAAAACAAAAAATAAACAAGTGGAACTTAATTAAACTAAAAAGCTTCCGCACCACAAAAAAAATAATCAACAGAGTAAATAGGCAACCTACAGAATGGGAGAAGATATTTACAAATTATGCATCTGACTAAGGACTAATATAAAGAATCTACCAAGAACTCAAACAAATCAGCAAGAAAAAAGCAAATAACCCCATTAACAGTGGGCAAATGACATGAGCAGACATCTCTCAAAAGAAGATGTACAAATGGCCAACCAACATATGAAAAAATACATCATTCATCATTAGGGAAATGCAAATTAAAACCATAACAAGATAACACTTTACACCAGTCAAAATAGACATTATTAAAAAAACAATAGATGTTGACATGGATGCGGTGAAAAGGGAATGCTTAAACACTGTTGGTGGAAGTGTAAACTAGCACAACTTCTGAAAATCAATATGGAAGTTTCTCAAATAACTAAAAATAGATTTCTCATCTGATCCAGCAATTTTACTATTTGGCATCTACCCAAAGAAACAGAGCTTGTTATACAAATTGACACCTGTACCCATATGTTCACAGCAGCCCAATTCACAAATTACAAAGATGCAGAATCAATCTAAATGCCCAACTAATTAGTGAATAATGAGAATGTCATATATTGTTATATTATACTATATTATGGTATATAATATATATATTATAATATACTACTTTGCCATGTAATACTTTTCAGCCACGAATAGGAATCAAATAATGTCTTTTTCATTAATCTGGATGAAATTGGAGATTATCCTAAGGAAATAAAACAGGAATGGAAAAAAAATGCTGCGTGTTCTCATTTATAAGTGGGAGCTAAAGTAAGGAACTGAAATGGCATATAGAATGACATAATGGGTAATGAGAACTCAAAAGGGAGAGGATGGTGTATAGGAATGAAAAATCACCTATTAGGTACAATGTATACAGGTGAGAGTGGAAGGTACACTTAAAGCCCAGACTTCTTCACTACTATACAATGTATCCATGTAACCTAAGATCACTTGTATTCCCTAAAGTTATTGAAATTAAGAAATCTAAGATAAAATAAAAGTGTATTTTTCTTTACATTTTATGTTGTTGGCATCTAACATATATTTTGTGCCTTTGTAAATTTGATGTTCTTTTTATCACAACATCATGGCTCTCAGTATATAATAAAATGGCTAAGAACTGTTTATTTTTGTTTAACTTGGTTAATTGTTGACCCATTCATTTTTTTAAAACTTTGGTGTCTTTTTCCCTTTATATATAACTTTTATATACACTTTGTTTTATTTGGTTAAATTGAATTTGACATCACATTTTTGCACTTTTATTGTTTATTTAGGTGATTTATATTATGTGTTTTAATCATTAATGTACTTCTACACATGAGTTCTTATATCATGATTTTATTTTCTGATAATCTTTTTTCTTTTTTGTCTTTGACCTTTGAGAGTTTGGATATTATATGCCTTGGGGTAGTCTTATTTAGTTAGACACTGGAGCCGGGCTCAGTGGCTCAGCCTGTAATCCCGTGTTTTGGGAGGCTGTGGTGAGTGGATTGCCTGAGC
>CAUYQG010013235.1:95-18056 GCA_963574415.1 Tarsius wallacei | reverse complement strand
GATCCAAGAAGACAGAGGCTTTGAGGAAAAGGTCTGCAGGTATCTCTGGGGGGGGGGGGGTGGGGGTGGTCCAGGGGCTATGAGGAGAAAACAACACCATCACAGTAGGCCATTTTGTGTAACCAAATTTTTGTTTTGTTTTTTTGTTTTTGTCTTCTTTTGGTTGGCAGAGTTAGCTGAAGTTTTATTTTGGGGGGAAAAACCCCAAAGCAATTGAATTAGTTCTTAGCTGGGGGCTCGGGCGAGAGGGGGGTACCCCAGGCAGGAAACTTCCCCCAGGAGTGGGCTGAGGGCTAGGGCTGAGCCTCAGGAGGGGCTCCCGTCCCCTAGGCTACCCCCTGCAAAGCCGTCTCCCGCACAGGCTCTGGGGCGGTCCCAGGAGGGGGCAGACTGGGAGGGGCTGCGGTGGCCGTTCACTTGGGCAGGACATCAGAGGACTCAGACACCAGTTTCCCATCACGGGTCTCGATCTTCTTCACCACCATGGCCTTGGAGGAGCTGGTGCGGTTGAAGGTGCTGGAGCCCCCGCCAGAGCCAGAGCCAAAGCCGTAGCTGAGGCCGAAGCCCTAGGGTGAGCTCAGGCCACCTGAGTAGCCACTGGTGGTCTTGGTATGGATACTCATGTTCTGGATGCCAGACTCCAGTCGGCTCTCCTCGCCCTCCAGCAGCTTCTGGTAGGTGGCGATCTCGATGTCCAGGCCAGCTTGATGTTCATGAGCTCCTGGTACTCGTGCAGCTGCCGCGCCATGTCCTACTTGGCCCACTGCAGAGTGGCCTCCGGCTCGGCTAGCTTGTTGTTGGTGTCCTTAATGGCCATCTCCCCACACTCTGCGTCTGCGATGGCAGCCTCCAGGGAAACCCTCTGGCCTTTGAGACCCTCAGTCTCAGCCTGCAGCTGGCTGATGTTCCTGCTCATCTCGGAGATCTCCATCTTAGTTCGGCGTAGGTCATCCCCGTGCTTCCCGGCCAGCGTCTGCAGCTCCTCGTACTTGGTCTGGTACTTGCTCTCAGCCTCGGCCCGGGTACGGTTGGCAATCTCTTCATAAGGGGCACGGACCTCGGTGATGATGCTGTCCATGTCCAGGGAGTGGCTGTTGTCCATGGACAGGACCACGAATGTGTCTGAGATCTGGGACTGCAGTTCACGAATCTCCTCCTCATACAGCTGCCTGAGGATGTTGATCTCGTCAGTCAGCTCTTCCAGGCAAGATCCAGCTCCACCTTGTTCATGTAAGCTTCATCCACATCCTTCTTGATGAGATGAATTCATTCTCCATCTCTGTGCACTTGTTGATTTCATTCTTGTACTTGTTCTTGAAGTCCTCCACCAGGCCCTGCATGTTGCCCAGCTCCGCCTCCAGCAAACTCTTTTTTTTTTTAGATAAAGTCTTGCTTTGTCACCTAGTCTGGAGTGCAGTGGTGTGACCATGGCTCCCTGAAGCCTGGAACGCCTGGGCTCAAGATTCTCCCTCCTCAGTCACCCAAGTAGCTGGGACCATAGACTAGTGCCATCATGCCCGGCTAACTTTTTTAGGTTTGGTAGAGACAGAGTTTAGCTATGTTGCCCAGGTTAGTCTCGAACTCCTGGCCTCAAACAATCCTCCTGCCTTATTTAGCCTCCCAAAGGGCCGGGATTACAGGCATGGGCCACTGTGCTGGGCCATTTAAAAGTATATATATAGGTGTCATACATATGTTTGGAAAAATTCTAGGGATGTTGGCCTAGAGGACTGGGGGACAGTGTGGAGGGAGACTTTTCACCTTGAATCCTTCTGCCATGTTTGCATTTTAAAAAATGTGACTGGGTACAGTGGCTCACGCCTGTAATCCCAGCACTTTGGGAGGTGGAGGCGAAAGGATTGCCTGAGCCCAGGGGTTTGAGACCAGCCTGGGCAACATGGCAAGACCTCGTCTCTACAATAAATCAAAAAATTAGCTGAGCGTGGTGGTGTGCATCTGTGGTTCCAGCTACTTGGAAGGCTGAGGCAGAAAGATCGCCTGAACACAGCAGGTCGAGGCTGCGGTGGCCATGAGCATACTACTGCACTCCAGCCTGGGTGACAGAGTAAGACCCCAACTCAAAACAAAACACCTATCCATACGTGATGTAAGTAATTAAAGAACTGGCTAGTCCTTTCTACAGCTACTAAAGCCTCAATTTAGTGGTTCTGACTTCCTTGAGTCTCTCCTAGGACCACACAAGAATTCCTTGCATGTATTATGTACCATCTGAGCACCAATCACATCACAATCCGCTTTCTTTTCTTCCCTTCCTCCCTTCCTCCCTTTCTTTCTTTCTTTAAGTTTGAGTCTCACTCTGTTGGGTGAATATCGCTGGCTGGCTGGCTCCCTCCCTCCCTCCTTTTCTTTCGTTCTTTCTTCAAGTTTGATTCTCACTCTGTCGCCCAGGCTGGAGTGCAGTGGCACACTCACGGCTACCATAGCCTCGTTCTGCAAGGCTCAGGTGATCCTTCCACTTTAGCCTTCCAAGCAGCTGGAACTACAGGCATGTGCTACCACACCCAGCCTATTATTATTATTATTGTTGTTGTTGTTGTTGGTTTATTGTAGAGATAAGGTCTCACCAAGTTTCCCCGGTTGGTCTCGAACCCCTGAGCTCAGGCAATCCTCTTGCCTCGGCCTCCCAAAGTGCTGGGATTACAGGCTTGAGCCACCGTGCCCAGCCCTTTCTTTCCTTTTTGAGTAGCAGTCTCACTCTGTTGCCCAGGCTGGAGGGCAATAGCACACTCATGGCCACTGCAGCCTCGGCCTGATGGGCTCAAGCAGTCCTTCTGCCTCAGCCTCCCAAATAGCTGGAACTACAGGCATGTGCCACCATGCCTGGCTAATTTTTTATTATTGTAGAGATGAGGTCTTGCCAAGTTGTCCGGGCTGGTCTTGAAACCCTGGACTCAGGCAACCCTCTCGCCTCCACCTCCCAGAGTGCTGGGATGATAGGTGTGAGCCACTGTGCCCAGCGAGCCTGGTTTTCTCAAAAAGCCCTTTCCTTTCCACATTTTATCCCAAATTCAGCACTCAACTATGTTCCTATCTTAGAAATTATAGTGTGTGATGAATAAAGAAGGAAATCAACTTTAGAGATGAAAATAATGCATCCATAAGGACTGTCATTATAATCTTTGTGAATGTGGATATGTGTATGGGGGTGAAGTGGGGAGGAGAGGGAGGGGCAGAGAGAGAGAGAGCAAGAACATGCAAGTGAGCGCATGAGACTGAGTGCATGAGAGAGCACAGACAGAAAGGCACACTGGCAAGCAGGACAGCCTTGAATAGACATTAAACACAGGCTTCTCACCTGGTTAAGGTCCTTCGGGAGTCAAACTCTACAGGAGTGGATGATGTGGACCCTGAGGGTGCTAGAGGTTGTAGAGCAGAGAATCTGTTTAAACTGGAAGCACTTGACCGTAAGGCGTCTACAGGTGTTGAGGATTTAGAAAAAAATACAAATCATATGAGTAAAATACAGATAATCAGTTACTTGGCTCCCTGGGTGGAACCTGAAATCAGGCATTTCTAACAAGCTTAGGCAATGCCAATCCTGTCTACCTACCATACTGAGAAGCAAAGTGTTAGAGGAAATGTGTATGTAGAAGAGAGTTTAGAAATCTTTATTACAACCACTTGTTCCCCTGAAAACATAATTAAATTATACTAGATAGGGCACAAGGGTGGGAGTGGCAAATAGGAGGAGGAGGGAGGCAATTTATAGAATACTGCACTTTAATCAATACAAATGCTATGACCTCATGTATGAAAAAATACACATGTGGGTTTAAGCGAATAATATAATTTTTAAAATTTAAAGAATAAGCCAGGCTCGGTAGCTCAGCCTGTAATCCTGCACTTTGGGAGACTGAGGTGAGTGGATTGCCTGAGCCCGCGGGTTCGAGACCCACCTGGGCAACTTGGCGAGACCTCATCTCTACAATAAATAAAAAAAAAAAAATCAGCCGGGCGTGGTAGCACATGTCTGCAATTCTGGCTACTCAGAAGGCTTAGGTGGAAGGATCGCTGGAGCCCAGCAGGTCGAGGCTGTGGTGGCTGGGAGCAGCCACTGTACTCCAGTCTGGGTGACAGAGTGAGACTCCGACTCCAAAAAAAAAAAAGCATAAAAGGTTGAAATTATTTAATAGAAGGGATATATGGGAAGAAGGTTAATACTTAAAATTTTGTCTTTCCATTGGGCTTCTTCAGCTATAAAGGTGTATTTGTGATGGTCCAAACATTTTTAGTCCTAAGGTCAAATGTCTCAAAAAATCTGATTTTTCAAAAAGATTTTGAAAAATGTTTCAATCCAATTCTTTATTCTTTTACGACTCCCTGAAATAAAATGTTTCTGCATATCAAGATTTTTTTTCTCAGCATAATGAGTATTCTTTTAAATGAGGCCCCAGTATTTTCTCTAACTATATTAAATTTGTAAACACCAACAAGGGAACCTAAAAAAAATTAAGGACTTAATGGAAATAGTCTAATTGAATTGAAAATTTAAAAAAATTTTTTTAATTATTTAAGAATCCTTATTGAGGAGGAAACCCTTGATTTTTCATGTTAGAAGAAGCTACCAAGAAAATTTTGGACATGATTATTCTATAAGCCTTTTCCTATAATCATTATTCAATGACTCTTGGGAATGTGTTGTAGGGTGAATGCTAACAGACCCCACCCAGGTTCAAGAACCTACTCCACACTTACCAGTCTCGCTTGCCTTTGCTCCACCACTGCTACCTTTTCCCCAGCTGCCTAGCTGTGCTTTAGGTACCAGCTGAATTTTCTCATCAATTGTGGGCTGTAACAGAAGTGACCACAAGTCAGTTATAGAAAATATTCTTTAAACGTAGTTCTTCTTTTCTTTTTTACTTCTTCAGCATAGCAGAACTGATTTTGGCAACAAAATTTTGTTTGGAATGCCAATTTAAGAAACATGAATTAGAGCTATTCTCATTAAATTAGGATCCCTGTGGTCTCGGAAACATTTCCTTGGACTTTAGTTTCCATAAACTAAAGTTTGAAGACACTGGTCTGGAGAATGAATTCAGGTCCTCTTATATAAGGTAGTTTCTAATTATTCCTTTTATACAATAATATCCAGAAAATTTAAAAAAAGAAAAGAAAGGAATACACAAATACTATAAAGCTAACTTACTAATTTCTCTATACAACTGTCAGAAAACAGGTCAACAGACATGAAAATTTCATGTTGGGGCTACAGATGGGGATAGAATGTGAGTATTTAATAAAGGAGAATAAGAGAGGAATGAAATTTTAAGCAGAGAAGACATAGCACTTAGATGCCTAAATCTCTCATGTTTAACTCTCCAAGCACAACTTTAGTACAAGTGAACAGAATTATACTGCAATGCACATTATTATAAAACATATACATATGACATAAAAACTATAATATAGCTCTCTATAACAAAGGTGTTCCTTTATTTCTTTTTTATTTTTGGAGTTGGAGTCTCACTGTCACCCAGGCTGGAGTGTAGTGGCACACTCATGGCCACCGCAGCCTTGACCTGCAGGGCTCAGGCTATCCTTCTGTCTCAGCCTTCCAAGTAGCTGGAACTACAGGCCATCACACCCAGGAAATATTTTTGATTTATTGTAGAGAAGAGGTCTCTCCAAGTTGCCCAGTTTGGTCTCAAATCCTTGGGACTCAGGCAATCCTCTCACCTCCATCTCCCAAAGTGCTGGGACTATAGGCGTGAACCACCACGTCCAGCAACAAAGGTATTTCTGTTCCGGCATCTCATAATAAAACCTCTGCCTTGCTCTATAACAAGCTTTCACACAAATCTCTCCCAATTAACAATAAATATGTTTAATGGTTTTTAACGTTTTATAGGATACTCATATAGCATACTTACAGTATAACTGTCTGAACACACAAAGCATATTAACAAAAAATTTATTTTATTTTATTTTATTTTTGAGTAGGAGTCTCACTCTGTCACCCAGGTTGGAGTGCAATGGCATGCTCACGCTCACCACAGTCTCCACCTGCTGGGCTCAGGGAATCCTTCCACCTCAGCCTTTCAAATAGTTGGGACTACAGGCGTGTGCCACCACACCCAGTTAAATTTTTGACTTATTGTAGAGAAGAGGTCTTGCCAAGTTGCCCAGGCTGGTCTCAAACCCCTAGACTCAGGCAATTCTCTCACTTCCACCTCCCAAAGTGCTGAGATTATAGGCATGAGTCACTGTGCCTGGTCCATATTTTTCAAAATATTAAGGTAGTAGTAGTGTTAGAGGTTTGATACCAGCACCGTTCTTTTTTATAGTAACCATGCACAGAAACTATATTTAAAAACACAAATATTAAATATTGATATAATTTTCAAAGATGTTGGGGCCGACAACGGAGAAGTTCTTTAAACATAAGGCTTTGATTAAAGTTATCTCTAGCTGGAAACAGGGATGGATGGGAAGCACGTTATATTCAGAATGGAATTCTAGCTCTGAGAAATAAACAACTAGAAAAATGTACCAGAATCTTGGAAAACAGGATTCCAGCTAATTACATAACCAAGAGAGAGTCATAGAAGGAATGTTCTATTGTAAAGCAAAGCTTTGACAAAACCATGAAGATGCAAACAACATGGCTTTTTTTTTTTTTTTCCTTTTTTTTTGAGTCAGAATCTTACTCCGTCATCCAGGTTAGAGTGCAGTGGCATGCTCATGGCCACCACAGCCTCAGTCTGCTGGGCTCAGGTGAGCCTCCTGCCTCAGTCTTCCAAGTAGCTGGAACTATAGGTGCGTGCCACCATGCCTGGCTAAATTTTTGATTTACTATAGAGATGAGGTCTTGTCAAGTTGTCCAAGCTGGTATCGAACTTCTGAGCTCAGGCAATACTCTCACCTCCACCTCTCAAAGTGCTGGGATTACAGACGTGAGCCACTGTGCCCAGTCAGACATGCCCTATTTTATTACAATTTTCTCAAAGACTTTAACTTTTTGTCAGTTATCTTCTTTCATTTAAGGTTTCACATTAGTTTTACATTGTTGTTAGCATTCTGCTGGCAGGTTGTCAATTTTCAGAACTATGGAAAGCATATTACAAGTAAGGATCAAACAAGACTTGCAAATGATTTGGAAACCCCACTGAACTGCAGAAGTTTCTACTTTTACAAATTTAATTCTGCTTTCTCTACATTCCCCACAGCTCTTCATCCTACTTATGGTAATCGACTTCTAACTGCCAAAAAACATCGGCTAGGAGAAAATTCTTTCCTCTTACTGTCCATAGACTCTCGAGAGTGACAAGTATATTAAATCTTTATTACAGAATGATTTCTAATAAGTCCTCTGTGATTTCCTTTAGGCCTTGGATATATAGCAAACCATTAATTCCTTTCACAGTTGCATTTAAACAGGCAATTGCTCTTTCCCCAGAGCTAAAAATATACTGTATAAAAACCTTGCAATTGATTAAGGCTTCTGAAGTATCTTTGTTATTCTCTCTCTTATTTTAGGGCTATCATAACTCTAAGAATTAACCTAGATATTTCCTTTTTAATAAACTCTCATAGAAAGAAAAAGGACAAATGCCAAGACAAGTATGTAGAATACACTGATCAACACTGACTTATAGAAAAGTGTCTGTATTAAAAAGCAATCATCCCCCCAAAATTTGCAATATTGCTATTTTATATGAATAAGAAGTACTTTTGAGACATGTCTTGGCACTGCTGTAAATTGTTTTATTTTATTTTATTACTTATATCAAAGGCATTAAAACAGAGTACAAATTGTGTTTTTTTTTCCTGAGTTGGAGTCTTACTCTGTCGCCCAGGCTTGAGTGTAGTGACACGCTCACGGCCACCCCAGCGTTGACCTGCTGGGATCCTGTGATCCTTCTGCCTCCACCTTCCAAGTAGCAGGAACTACAGGTGCGTGCCACCACGCTCGGCTAATTTTTTGATTTATTGTAGAGGCAAGGTCTCATCATGTTGCCCAGTCTTGTCTCGAACCCACAGGCCCAGGCAATCCTTTCGCCTTGGCCTCCCAAAGTGCTGGAATTATAGGCTTGAGCCACTGCGCCTGGCAAATTGTGTTTTTTTAAAACATTTCTTTTCCTTGCAGAGCTCACAGTCTTGTAAGTTATATTTTAAATGTCTCACTTACCTTAGTGATTTTTAGGAATTTTGAGGGGTCCAGTACTCGACTGTTCTTGGCCCCTTGCACAGTATTCCACCCACCTTCATCCACTCTCTGGACGCCTGCAGGGAGAACAGAGTGAGCCAGTCTCTCATCTGTCTCAAGTCAGTTTGACACTGAAAGAGTGAGCAATAATTTCATCAAAAGCAAGAAAAAGACAAAACAAGCTGTTAAAGCACTGCCGACAATCTCTTTAGTACTCACAGCATGAAAACACAAGCAGAAGCACTCTGCTTACATTGAATCTCTCATGAAACATTACTGACCTAGCAAAAACCAATGGAGAGAAATGAATATTCCGTACTGGATAAGGCAGGGCCAAATCTAGTGTTCATAGAATTAATGACTAGAATACTTCTGAGAAGTCCAAAGGAAATTATCCTGAAGTTTATCATACTTAATGGTGCAAGTGGTGCCAAGCAGGTGCCAAACCTGCTTCTCCAACATTTCAGCTGCTCAGGTGAGAAACCTTAACTCCTTTTTCTCACACTTCCCGTCTAATTTGTCAGCAAGCCTTCTCAGTTCAACCTTTATAGTACATTCAGAATCTAGCCCTATCTACCCCCATCTTTAGCAGTTTTGTTTAAGCCACCAACATCTCTTTCCTGGATTACTATACAAAACTCCTATTTGGCCACTCTGCTTCCACCCTTAGCGGTTTTCATCATGGCAGTCAGTGTGATCTTGAGTCAGATTCTGTCACTTTTCTGTTCAAAATACTTATGATATCTATCTCACTCAAAGAAAAAGACAAAATTCCTTATAAACAGTCTACCAAACTGTTGCTTTTCAGTCTGTATATTCTACCACTCTCTCCCTCAAGCTCTTAGCTTCAGCCATAATGGCTGTTGTTCCTTGAAAATGCCGCTTCAGGGCCTTTGTACTTAATGCCTCTTTTGCCTAAAACCCTCTTTTAACTCCCACTCTTAACTCCCTCACCTGCTTCAGGTTTTTGCTCAACAATACCAACTCTAATAGGTACCCACACTCATTATTTAAAATTGCAACCCTACTCTCACCAAGCCTTGCATTACCCACTCCCTTCTCTATTTTTCTACAGATCTAATTTACTCGACAAATTATATATTTTACTGCCCCCCCTCACACCATAAGGTGTAAGCTGCATGAGGGAAGGAACTTTGTGTCTCTTGTAAAGTAACAGGCATTCATTATATATTTGTTGAATGAATGAAAGATCACCTATCTATCTAAAAGCTTCTGTTTTTGTTTTTGTTTTTTTTAAGTCAAAGGCTTACTACTCTGTCACTCAGGCTACAGTGCAATGGCACCATCATGATCACAGCCATCGCAGCCTCAACCTGCTGGGTTCACGTGATCCTTCTGCCTTAGCCTTCCAAGTAGCTGGAACCTTACAGGCATGCACCACTAGATCCAGCTAATTTTCTTGATTTATTGTAGAAATAATGTCTCATATCAAGTTGCCCAGGCTGATCTTGAACCCCTGGGCTCAGGCAGTCCTCTCGCCCCAGCCTCCAAAAGTGCTGGTATGAGTCACTGCACCCGGCCTCAAAAGCTCTTCTGATCCTCATATACTTTTTGATTTTCTCTGTGCTGACATTACTTATGATAAACAGACTTGCTTTTTCCTTCTTTCTATGACATTTATATTCTAGTTCTTTCTCTCCACTTGCTCTTTATCTGTCATTTTCCCAAGAGTTCTTTTCTTCCTTTTGTCATCTGTGAACATCCTCCTCTTCTCTCTCAATCTAGTTCAATAATAAATAAAACTCAGCCGGGCTCAGTGGCTCAGGCTGTAATCCCGCGCCTTTGGGAGGCTGAGGTGAGTGGATTGCCTGAGCCCGCGGGTTCGAGACCTGCCTGGGCAACCTGGCGAGACCTTATCTCTACAATAAATCAAAAATCAGTTGGGCGTGGTAGTACGCGCCTGTAGCTGCAGCTACTTGGAAGGCTGAAGGCGGAAGGATCACCAGAGTCCAGCAGGTCGAGGCTGTGGTGGCCAGAAGCGGCCACTGCACTCCAGTCTGGGCGACAGTGAGACTCCAACTCAAAAAATAAATGAATAAATAAATAAATAAATAAAACTCATTACCTGAAAGGCATTGTGCTAGGTACTAGGACAAGGAAGGTGAGGTAAATGTGGCATATCTAATGAAATCTACAAGTACACTTTCTTCCATGGAGAATTCATCTCTCCTACCAACTACACAACGAGCTCTACTGTGTCTGTGATCACCACAGCTAATGGTTATTTATTATGGATTAGATGCTATGCTGAACACCTTAGACATATTACTTCATCTCATCCTCACACAAATCTTAGGTACTATTATTAGTTCCATATTACAGATAAAGTGATTTGTGCAAGGTCACATAGGTAGAAAGTAGGCAGAGCTGAAATTTAAAGCCAGAGAAGGCCCAGAATCTATGCTTTCAACCACTATACTATATGACCCAGTCACTACCCTGGATCAGTGAACTGTTCTATGATTATAACTATTCTATGGTCATCTCAACATAAACAAGCTCAAAAGAGAAATGTTCATTCCTCTGAAAATAGGTTTCCTTTGACAATGTTCCTAAACTTAAGTCAATGAACTTATTCTGTCAGGTGTAAAATGTCTCTATCTTCCATTTTTTTTTTCTTTTTGCATCTGTTTCTTTCCATTCTTATTGCTACAAAGTTTCACCTCCTAACACATGGTATTTCAGCAACAGTCAGGTTGCTGATATCAGTGTATACCTTGGATTGATCATTCCAAGAGCAATAGACTGATTCTTACAAGATAACCCCTCACATGACACTACTCTGCTAAAAAACTTAGGATGGCTCTTTAATGTCTATCAAATCAAGTCCAAAGTTCTTAATCCTCATTCTTCCAAACATTTTTACATTCCTTCTAAATACTTAAATTTGACTCTAATCAAGTTTCTCTATTCCTTTTTACAACACGTATTTATTTTAATTTCATGACTAAATTCCATGTATCAATGATCCTTTAAGACCCAGGTTCAAGAGTTCTTTGCCAAATGAAGATTTCTTCCAGTTTTCTTTTCTTTCTTTTTTTTTGAGTTGGAGTCTCACTCTGTCGCCCAGACTGGAGAGCAGTGGCATGCTCCCGGCCACCACAGCCTCAACCTGCTGGGCTCCAGTGATCCTTTGCCTCAGCCTTCCAAGTAGCTGAAACTACAGGCATGAACCACGCCTGGCTCATTTTTTTTTTTTTTTTTTTTATTGTAGAGATGAGGTCTCACCAACTTGCCCAGGTGGGTCTCAAACCCGCAGGTTCAGGCAATTCACTCACCTCCCAAAGCACGGGATTACAGGCTGAGCCACCGAGCCCGGCTTCTTCCAGTTTTCTATCTCTCTTTTTCTCCTCTACATTTTAATACTTAATGAAGAATACAACTGATAATTGATAATATCTTCCATTTGCTTGAGAAATGTTCCCTATATTAGCCTGACCTTGCCAGAAAACTATAAGCTTTTGGAGGGAAGGAATTATGTTTTCCACTTCTGTTTGTATCTCTCACCAATACTGAGTGCATAGAAAATGCTCAATAAAGCCTTGTTGATTATTGACTTTTAAGTAGTCAAAGACCACATGCTTAGTTTCTGCATTCTCTGCTTTTACTCAATAACTAGTCTCCAAGTAAAACTGCTTCACATAACAATACCATTTGGTTCTTTGAGTTATTCTTCTTGATCATTTTATACCTAAAAAAATAACTGTTAAATTCTCTCAAATACCTAGGTTCTTCAAAGCCCGGTAGACTTTTGCCCTCACCTGGTCTTCTCTTCTCTTTGGTCATGAGCTGCTGGACCTTCCTTTGTTCTTCTTGTTCTTCTATTTTAGCTTCTTTGTGAATCTGCTCGATAGTTTTAGGCCCTTGATCTGCTCGTCGAGATACCCAATTACACTATAAAAGTAGAAAATAAAGTTATCAGCTGGATAACTGAAAAAAATATATATATTTTTGAGTCAGAGTCTCACTCTGTCGTCCAGACAGGAGTGCAGTAGCACGCTCATGGCCACCGCAGCCTCCATCTGCTGGACTCAGTCAATCCTTCCGCCTCAGCCTTCCAAGTAACTGGAACTACGGGCGCATACCACCATGCCTGGCTGATTTTCTAATTTACAAGGTCTCACCAAGTTGCCCAGGCTAGTTTCAAACCTCTGGACACAAGCAATCCTCTCCTCTGCCTCCCAAAGTGCTGAGATTACAGGCTTGAGCCACCAAGTCTGGTCAGATAACTGAAAATTTAAAAATCTATGCTTTTCATTTCAAAATCTGGTATTACAGCAGTTTTTCATCCATCTTATAGATGGCACTGTTAGCAGTTTGAGGATAAAGCTAAAGAGTAAAATTCTTCTCAGTCAACCCCAGCCAACTGGATGCTGAATGTTCCAATAGCTGACGGATAAAAAGAACAGAGTGAAAGACTGGCTCAAATTCACTTTTTTAAAAGCATGGCATATCTTTCTCAATGGTCCAAATGTATTGTACCATTATTTTGTACATATGAGGGGAGAGAGAAGATTAATCAAAAAGGATGAGAATCCTTTGGCCCTTCATTACTACTCAATCATATCACATTCCATAGGGGTTCTAAATTGAGAACAACTGGCATTCTTCTTTCCCCAATATCGCGGTTCTGGTATTCTACACAAAGTACCATGCCAGTCTGCCCTTTGGCTATTCTCTTTACTAAGGACAAAACAAGCTGTCAGCTTATAATTAAGTTTTTTATATTTATTTACATTAGATGGAGGCAAGAATGGCAAACAGGCTTAAATTAGCATACAGATTCTGATCAACTGGTAGTGGTTTTGATAATAAGAAGGATTCTAAGATCGTCTGGGCTTAGCAAGATAAAGAACCATCATCAATGCTATCTGGTCTGGGTGCAGAACAGGGAAGAGGTGTGGCCTGTATTCACTGTCCCTAGTTTAGTGCTAGCTGCAGTATATTCCCTGCAGAAATTAAACTACAAAAAGAGAAAAGAGGTGGTAGTGATAAAAACTATACCATGTATAAGAAATGAGGGGAAAAAGCAATAGAACAGGAGGATCAACATGAAAAACAATAGAGAAGAAAACACCAGTATCTATAAGCTGGGCATTTTACATACTTATTTCATCGAATCTTTACAACAAATCTGCAAGGTAGGCAACATCCTCATTTTAGAGATTAAAAACGTAAGGCTCAGGAAAGGTAAATGAATTCATTGTGGAGATGAGACCTTCTGATCATTTACCTAACAAAGACTAAATTTGGTTGACCACAGCCTGAGTTCAGAATGGCTGATTTCAAAATCACAATGTGATTTGTAATCAGAGTAAGGAGAAGAAACATGTAACAGGCAACAGGTCTTTTGTTCTTTCATAGAATTCTTTTACTGTTCAAGTTCTGAGAGTCCTGAAGCAAAAGCATTATGTTGTTATACATGTAAACAATCAGATATCCTTCCTCAACCCAATTCCTTAAAATGAACAAAACCAGTAAGCTTACTATTATTTTTTCCTACCCACCAGCCTTAGATCGATTACATCTTGAAGCATGAATCGAATCCTAGATGAGGTTTTTCTTTCTTTCACAATTTTTTCCATTTGATTAAAGTACTGGTCCATACGTGGCTGCAAGAGACAAAGTCATTAGTATACATGGATGAAGAATTCAAAACATGCAGAATTTAAAAAATAGTCTAGGAATATCAATGTACAGCCAAAAGGTAATGTACTAGAATTTTTTGTTCTGCATATGACCACTCGAAATAGAAACTACATTTCCCAGGCTCCCTGGCAGCCTGCTTTGGTCATGTAATTAATTACGGGCCATAATAATAAATGAAAATGATATACTGCAGCTCCCTGCAACCCTTCTTAAGAGCAAGGAGGCTGTCTGTCCTCTGTCTTTTTTCCTACTTTCTCTGGTGAGAACAATTTTGAAAAGGGCTACACCTTAGAAAAGGTATAATGTGAAGGTGGGAGGACTTACCTCTGAACTTTGTTTATGTAATTGATAAATCCAACCAAATCTTGCATTACCCACTGGGTTTTCTGTCACAGTCAAATATAACCCTAGCTGATTCAGATGTTAGAGAGCATTTCTGATACTATTTTTTGGTAGCATTTCTAATTTCCACACCCTTTATTTGGATGACTCCATGTTATGCTTGAATTATCATACTTTTAATGATTTTTTTTATATTACGGTTAGATAGCTGTATCATTAATTAAAGCACAAACTTCATTTTTGCATTACCTTTTGGCCTGGCCCATCACAGTTTATCTCTCCTTATTTCTGCTCAATACTTATGTGAAATGGTTATAGAGGAAGAAAAAGGGAAAGGGAAAAATCATCTGGACAATCAATGAATTGGCTTTTATATAACATGGGGCCCTCCTTACCTTTGAATATAATGGAAATGTGATAAAAAGCATGATTTTCAAATACTGACAACAAGATGGACAAAAGACAGAACTTTTGGGCAAGATAGAACTCTTCTATTGATAAAGTTTAAGTTCTTTTGCAACTGACAAAGAGCCCCTCCTGAAGGTGTCTGAGTTTCTGGATTGTTACCTTTGCTTTCTCAAAGTCCAGATCTTTGCCAATGGTGGTAAGCAGACGACACAGGCACTCCAGGGATTCTTCATCATGGTTCTTTAGCAGCTTCACCACACAGTCGTGCATAATGGCTTCAGTCAACATTTTGAGTTTAAAGAGTTCTCCAATAAACTTGATGTTGCCAATGGATCTCCGCCGGGCTTTGTCCTTGGCTTCTTCCAGTTCATCATGAAGCCTTGTCCTCTCCTCTGGCTGTTATGTAAGGAAGAATTATAGCATCCTGATGATGAAAGTCACACTGTACAATAGATATTAAGATTCGCAGCCTTAACCCTTTCTAGGGGTCAGATGCCCTTTAAGAATCTAACCATGGTTGGGCTTGGTGGCTCAGCCTGTAATCCCAGCATTTTGGGAGGTTGAGGTGAGTGGATTGCCAGAGCCCACGGGTTTGAGACCAGTCCAGGCAACTTGGCAAGACCACATCTCTACAATAAATAAAAAATTAGCCGGGCGTGGAAGTGCACGCCTATAGTTCCGGCTACTTGGAAGGCTGAGGTGGAAGGATCACAGGAGCCCAGCAGGTCGATACTGGGGGGGGAAGGGGGTGTGTGGCCGTGAGTGTGCTATTGCACTTCAGCCTGGGTGACAGAGTGAGACTTCAACCAAAAAAACAAAACAAAACAAAACAAAAAACGGATCTGACCTTAACTATGGATCTACACCTCAGAAATTGAACTCAACCCAAAAGTGTGCATTCATTTCAGATTCGTGGAACCCAGAGAACTTTATGAAGTCCAGCTTAAACTGAACCTCTGGCTTAGAAAATTGAGTTGCTCTGACATTAGGCACCAAAAGGAATAAAGTATTCCCCTAAATATCAATAGGGTATCTGTACTTGAAAAAAAGGTTACAGGTCCCTCTTAAGTTAGTAGAGGGATTCTGTATCTGGCATCAAAAAAATTCTACTTGAAAACATTCAAAATGCCCAAATACTGTTTTTCTGTGAAAATACTTACAGCACTGGCAGCCTCAAGTTCTTTCTGTTTCTTTTCAAAGACATCATCATCTGCTTTATCTTTTTCAAACTCCTTCTGGCAACGATTCAGTAGCAGCTTCCGGAAATTCACCGTGTTACCAGGCTTGTCTGCCATGGGCACTTTAAGCTGCATCCAAACAGGAAAATGCAAAAGCAGCAAGATTAATACATTTAAAATATGTAGTTTTTTTATAGTGCAAAATAATGCTGACTGAACCACAGGTAAGCATCCTATAAGAGATACACAATATAGCTTCAGACATTTCATGATTCAACATTAAAAAACCCTGAATTCTATATACAAAAGACATACATTTCTCTCATATAAATGTCCTCTTTTATAGCCATGTCTCTAGCTGACATGGAAATCTTTGTCCTATCATTACAACTACAACCCTGCTCTTATCTAGACACTACTGATTAAATCTGTAGGGTTATTACTTTGTTTTTCAGTTATCACTGTAATAAGTATTTTGGTTTAAAGGAGCAAATAGAAATGACATAAGGCAGGGGGAGAATTTCATGGCCACAGGAAAACTACTGTAGTAGGTGGGATCATTATTCTAGAAAAAGCAGACGTCAGGACATTTGAGGATTTCTGAGATATCTTTTCATCAGGGCAACATCATAACGCTTTTAATGCTAGATACTTACCTTGACTATCAACACAGTATGTTTACTGCTTATTTCTTAAGTGCCAAAAGAATATACTAGTTCTCCAAAAGTGTGGAAGCAAGATGCTTACAAAGTTTCCATCCGAATCCAGTAACTGCAATAGCTCAAGGCTACTTGTAACCAAACACAGAAACGTTCTTATGAACATGTTTAGAATATAAAGACAAAAAAAAAGCAGCAACAATTTTGACTAAAATATTCTATCTTACCAATGAAATCCCCCTAAGTACCATTCTGAACAGCTATTTCATACCATGGCAAAATGTTTTTTCTGGAATTATAAAGTGACTCCCAAAGTTCTGAAACAATATGCATGGTCTTTGCCCTAGGCATAGTAGGAGAGCTTGGTGAAAAATATGATGTAATGTATTTATACTCACAGAATAGTTAGCTATCATTAACTAACAGTTATTAGACAGCTGTTGATCAAGGCTGACTGGCTAGTGGAACTTCTTTTTTTAAAGTCAGAGTCTCACTCTGTCACCCAGGCTGGAGTGCAGTGACAGAATCATAGCTTACTGCAGCAATGTTCTAGACTCAGGTGATTCTTCTGCCTCAGCTTCCCAAGTAGCTGGGACTATAGGTGTGACACCATGCCCAGATAATTTTTTATTTTCTATAGAGATGAGGTCTCGCTATGTTGCCCAGAATAGTCTCAAACTCCTGGGTTCAAGCACTCCTCCCACCTCAGCCTCCCCAAGTGCTGGGATTACAGGCATGATCCACCATGCCCAGTTTAGAGATACTTCTTGAGTACTGAGGACAATGATATAACAGTATATGTGTGCTAAAACTGATGGTATATTCCCCAACATATTCCCTATGAACTATGAAAGATCATTTAACAAATCTAGTGCTAATCAATCAAGGGATCAAGTGTCAAATTACACTTTTTTTTTTCAGCAAGAGATACTAACTTAGGAAGAGGGGAACATCATTAAATAATTTTTTAGACAGAAAAACTAATGTAGACTTACTCCGAATTCAGGCCATACAAATGCAAGCAACTGTAGATCATTTCACAGTCAGGCCTACTTTAAAGTCCCACATGAAGACTCAGGAGTTTATCAGCCTCTAAGACAAGAAATGCTACACGAAAGCAAAGGTTTGCCAAACCAAAAGCCAAAGTAGACACTATCTTCTATTACACAGGATGCAGAATACACAATAACACACTGATTAAGAAATACAAGAGAACCAAAAAATATAACCTATAAGCAGGTTGATATATAATAGAGCACCAACATGACATTAGATTCTAGAACTAAAGATTCTAAAAACCAGCCGTTATATACAATTTGCTGCTTTATACAAACATAAGTTAAACCAGTCAAAAAGTCCTACCTAGCATATTCACTTGCATCATCTATATTATCACTAAGTATATAGCCAACTGATAAGGAAAAACTGGCCTGGACCATAATGTGTCATCCCTAAAAAGATGTTTCCTGCATTACAGATTTACTTGTCAGAAAATGGAAGAAATAAGTACAACAGGCTGGGCGCGGTGGCTCATGCC
>CAUYQG010013228.1:0-10748 GCA_963574415.1 Tarsius wallacei | reverse complement strand
CCTGATTTCTTTCTCTTGTCTAATTGATACAGCTAGGACTTCCAACACAATGTTGAATAGGAGGGGTGAGAGTGGGCAGCCTTGTCTTCTTCTGGTTTTTAAAGGAAATGCTTCCAGCTTCTGTCTGTTTAGCAATATGCTTACTGTGCATTTATAATAGATGGCACTTACTGTTGTGAAGTATGTTCCTTCTATGCTTAGGTATTCAAGAGTTTTTATCAAGAAAGGATGCTTGATTTTATCAAAAGCTTTTTCTGCATCTAATGATATAATCATGTGGTTCTTGTTTTTACATGTTTTGATGTATTTTAAAACATTTATGGTCTTTCATAACCAGCCCCACATCCCTGGGATGAAGCCTACTTTGTCATGGTGGACAATTTTTGAGATGTGCTGTTGGATTGATTTGTTAGAATCTTGCTGAGAATTTTTGCATCTATTTTTATCAGGGATATTAGTCTGTAGTTCTCTTTTTTGTTGGTTCTTTACCCAGTTTGGGTATCAGTGTGAAGAAAAACATCCTTAATTATTCCTAACTAATTTTAGATAATATAATATTATTTCATTATATTTGGTTGAGACAGGCAAATGGGTTTTGTTCACCAGTCTCTGGGTACCACGTATTATTTAAATGCTAATACCCTACAAAAGCAACATTTTATACTGAAAAATCCATAGAAGGTAACTATGGAAAAGATTTGCAAGCCCAGATTTATAATATGACATTAAGGAGGCAGGGGAAAAAGAGCGGAGAAAGGATTCATCTTTCTTTACAAATCTTAGCTAAGAATCTTGAGGTAGGGAAAGAGAAGCAAACATCTGTAGTGGTGAAATTTTTTTCTTCTTAAATCTAAAGGATGACTGAAAATCAATCTGTTGTTTGTATAGAAAAAAAGTGCTAGTAAAAGAAGAAGAAAGTACACTTGGGGGAACATCTGGTCTGAGAAACCACTTGAAAAGTAAGCGTGAGGAAACATTTGCACAACACACAGCAAATACTGTGCTGCAGAAAAGAAGGCAGAATAACACACACACACACACACACACACAAAGATCTGTATGCATAAATGTATGTAACATAGATAAATTGAACTAAAAATATAACAGAAAATATTTTTGTCTTCATAGGTAATTAGCAAGTATGTTTTAATTTGAGGCTGTAAGGGTCACTTTCACTAAAACACAGTGAGCATAAATGGCATTTGTTGCCTAAGCACAAATCAACCTCCCATCCCCTTTGTGATGTGCTCACTTTAAGTAGAGCAGAGCAGAGTTAAAATATAAGATGTGGTCCTCGCTTTGGAAAAAACTAATATCTGACTTAGGGAGACACAGCCAAAGTCTAATATATATATATTATATACACATATTCTAACATATACAGCACCATATAAATGAATGTAAATATGAGGCCAGTTACATACAAGAATAACTTAAAAATTACAGAAATAGAAAATCTTGACTAAATGAGGCTAGTCAAGAAAGGTCAGAGGAGGGTAAAGGAGAGGGAGAGATAAACAATGATTGATTAATGGGTACAAATATACAGATTAATAAAAAAGCTAAGACCTAGTATTCGTAGATCAGTAGGGTGATTACAGTTTACAATAATCTATTGTATATTTCAAAATAGCTAGATGATAATAATTCAGATAATTCTAGCATAAAGTAAAGGAAAATATTTAAAGTGATGCCTGTCCCAATTACAATGATTTGATTTTTACAAATTATATGAATATATTAAATGATCACATGTATCCCCAAAATATGTCCATCTGTTATATATCAACAAAGAAAATAAAACTTAAAAAAAGAAAGGTCAGAGGCCTATCATTAGCTACCCTTGAGCCAAATCCAAACAAAGGGTCTGTTTGGTTTGGTTTGCATGCAAATACACAAATCACATTAAACATTTGAAAACTGGGAGACTTTCTACAAGAATTCAGATATCTGATTTCCTCCTGAAAAGTGAGATGATCAAACAAAACTGGATCTACATTTCCACATGGCAATAATCGACTTGACCTGCATGCTTTAGAGACAGTCTGTGCTCTTTGTCCACTACGGTTCCCCCTTCTCCTTTGAATCAGGTTGGAAGAAAGACAAGAGCAGAAGCTCTCAAGTCTCATTGTGTGTTAGAAACATTTGAGGTGCTGATCATAAATAGCATTTCCTGGAATATACCCCCAGAACTATAATTTCTGAGGCTAAGAAACTGGAATATGCTTTTCAAAACTAGCATCTTAAGTATTTCATAGGTATACACAAGTTTGAGAACTGCTGGTCTGGTCCAACCTCATTCAAAATCATTTTATGTACTGGTAGGAGACTAATCTTAATCTAACTCTGACATGTCACTTCCTGCTAAAAAGTCTTCAGTGACTTTTCCTTATCTACTGAATAAAGGTCAAACTTGGCTTGGCATGCAAAGTCCACTATAATCTATTCCAAGACACTTTTAAAAAATCATATTCCAGCTACATGAAACTTTCATTCTTTTCAAATCAAACTACTCCTTCCTCATAAATGCTTCACACTTTTCTACCTCTAGGCCATGGCAGAGGCTTAACCTTATATGTGGAAATATCTTTTATTCTATTTGCCAGTTAATTGATACAGAGATAGATACCTGACTTAAGTTGGGCCAATCAGAAATTTTCCCCAGTTTTTCTGTCTAGGAGTTGTAAAACTCAAGAGCTCATGACATTCATGTGTTCAAACACATGAGGTAGAAAAGCAGAGAAAGAGTTGGAATAGGCCTCAGTTATCTGCATTGCAACAAACAACTTGATGGATGATTCTAATGCAAAGGACATATTTTCAGGAACACTGGAATAAAGACAAAAACGTTGATCTGGAATCAGGGGACTCATTTCTAAACTTGGGTCCACCACTAAATTACTCAGTGGCTTGGTATTAATAATCTCATAGAAGGTAAAGGTAGAATAGAGGAGATTCTAGAGACTGGGAAGGGAAAGAGAGAAGAGGGTGATAGAGATAGGTTGCCTAAAAGATACAAAATTGCAGCTAGATAGGAGGGATAAATACCAGTGTTCTATAACACCGCAGAGTGATTATAGCTAACAATAATATACAGTTTGAAATAGCTAGAAGGAGGATATTGAATGTTCCCTAAACAAAGAAATGATGTTTGAGATAATGGATATGCTAATTGCTCTGATCTGATCAATACACATTATATGCATCACAGCATCACTGTATACCCTGTGAATATATACAATTATTACGTCAATTAAAAAAATTTTCTGAAGTTCAAATTTTTCCATCTGTAATATGTCAGAGTGATACAATAAACATAATTATCCAATAATGAAAGAATTAGAAAATGCAAGCTTCCTTTTTTGTGGAACCTCATTTTGTAATTTTATCCAATAAAATCTGTTCTTTACCTGTACTGTGTGATATTTTACAGACGATTGTGTATATGAGATTGTGTTTAATTTGTAATAGTAGCCTATTCAATAACAGAGTGTGTACTGAGCATAATATGGTACATTTCTCAAACTACCAGAAGATCCAAGATTAATTTCCTTGATTACAAAAAGTTTATATATGTACATACATGAATACATATAAATATATTCAAATATATGTATCCAAGTTTACAAAATGTCAAAACAAATAATTCATTCTGAAAATTCAATGAAGAGAAAAGTTGGTTATACTAACTTTTGATGCATTTTAAAACAAATCAATTTACTTGTCTGCAATTTATTTGTGACAGCTTATAGACCTGCTTTTCCAATTAGAAAAGAATAAAACTCGGCTACATATAATATTGCGTGATGGCCAAGAAGATTCTGAGAAAGCTGCATACTGATTGTTGGGTAGAAAATAATGGATGTCTTGTTTCTCAAAAGGAGTATTAAATTTTCAGTAAAATGCAAGTGTTTTCAAAAGATACTTTCTCTCGCCCTCTCTCTTTCTTGTTGATAGGCAATTCATATAATATGTTGGGTCAAATACTGGAATAAAGTTATTAAATACTTTCAAGTAGATAATGAAGTATTTGCAATCTTGCAGAATGTGAAAAAATGTACATACACTCACATACTTCCTAGGTATCACCACTCCTATCACTCTTATTCTCTTTTGTAGGCTTCATAACTATTTTGAAAATATACAAAAGTATAGAAAATAGAGACATTGAGAGTGAAAACCTGAGAAAATACAGGATGCATAAATAAAGCGACTTTTCTAGGGTAGATTTAAAGTGACAAGTGATTAATTGAAGGAAGGAAGCAGTCAAAAATAAGTTTCCTTTCGGTGCCAAAACAAATTGTGTCCTGCTATTTGAAAAGTGCCAAAAACATTGATTGACCTGAAACATTGATTAAAAGCTGATTGCTTCAAGCAAATAGTTTTGAAAGTCCCTCAGTGTAGCTGGACTAGCGTCAGAATACAACATTGACATAACTGAAAGTTTGCAAATTCTTTAAATAAACATCGTTATTTTTCAGTTTTTGTTTTGATCCAGGCAATCAGATACTTCATTTTGAGTTTTTAAATGAGTATCCTATTATGTGAACACATATAAAGCTGTAAAATTGAATAGTGATATCTTGAAAGTATAGATTTGGATCTATTAATTAAACATATTATTAGTAAACTTATAATTATTTTTCTTATAGTGATCTCAACATGACCAAATGCCTTTGTTTGGGGAAATGGTGAATCAGGACACATTAAATTTTTCAGTGCAGACTAGGACTTGTTTGCAGCCCAATTGCCTTTATAATTCAGTTTCTACTTGCGGAGGTAATTATATATCATAGTATTAATGAATACTAGCTAGAATTCAGCACAGAATCCCATGACATACTGAATATATTCAAATTATTACATTGTAACCTGTCTCAAAGTTTTTCATACAAGTAGATATGATTCTTTTTTTTTTCAGGTATAAGGAGAATCACACAAATAGTATATAAACACAAAATCCTTTTTTAAAAATTAGAATATAAAGCCTAAACTAGTATTTAGATCATTTAAAGTTTCACTATAAAAATCTTATAAAAAGCCAGTCTTACAGAAAAGCATGCATTATTGTCATAATCAAACCTTACTTTATCTTTATTTTTAATTGTTTTATTGAGATCTAATTTACACACTATACACTTTATTCATTTAAAGTGTATAATTTAATGGTTCTTAGCATAGTCTAAGTTGTGAAACCACATCAAATATGCTTTTTCATCATCTCCCATACCCCAAACTGTACAAATTTAGCCATTAACCCTCAGTCCTTCTCTCCCTCTTGTTCTAGGCAACTACTAATCTGATTTTTGTCTCTGTAGACATGTGTTTATATGCATGTCATATAAATGGAATTATACACTATATAGTCTTTTTAAACTGGTTTCTTTCACTTAGCATGGTGTTTTCAAAGTTCATCAATGTTGTAGCCTGTATGTAGACTTTTTTTTTTAACAATTAATAATCCCATTTTAAAAATATATCACATTTTGTTTTTCCATTCATCAGTTGGCAAACATTTGGCTTCTTTTTACTTTTTGGCTATTACAATTCATGCTGTCATGAACATCCATGTACAAGTATTTGTGTGGATGTATGACTTCATTTTCCTTGGTATATGCAATGGAGTGGAATTGATGAATCACATGGAAACTTTACATTTAAATTTTGAGAAACTACCAGATTGTTTCCATAGCAGCTGCCTTATTTTACATTCCCATCAGCAGTGTATGATGGTTCCAATTTCTTTAAATCCCTGTCAACACTTATTTTCCATTTTTAAAAATTATGGACATCTTAGTGAGTATAAAGTAGGTATCTCATTGTGCATTTGATTTGCATTTACCTACTGATTAATGGCGTTGAACATCTTGTCGTGTGCTTATTCACCATTTTTTATATATTCTTTGAAGAAATGACTATGAATTTTTTTCTTTTTTGTTCATTTTTAATTGGATTTGTTGTCTTTACGTTACTGAATTGTGTTATTTGAATATTCCAGATTTAAGTCTTTTATCATATATGATTTGCAAATATTTTCTCCATTATGTGGACCATCTTCTTACTTGATGCTGTTTTCTGAAGCACAGAAGTTTTTAATTTTAATAAAGTTCAATTTATCTATTTTTCCTTTGCTGCTGTGCTTTAGAAGTCATATTTAAGAAATCCAAGGCCATAAATATTTACACATATGCTTTTTTCTAAGAGTTTTATAGTCTTAACTCTTATACCCTTATATTTAGCTTTTATATTATAAAGTGATAGAAGTTTTAGCAGTCATTTAGCTAAATGTCATCAGCATGACATTTTATTTTTTTTATTTTTTATTTTTTGACTTGGCGTCTCACTCCGTCGCCCAGACTGGAGTGCAGTGGCCGCTCCCGGCCACCGCAGCCTCGACCTGCTGGGCTCCAGCGATCCTTCTGCCTCAGCCTTCCGAGCAGCCGGAACTACAGGCACGCGCTACCACGCACGGCTAATTTTTTTGATTTATTGTAGAGATGAGGTTTCGCCTGCCCAGGCGGGTCTCGAACCCGCGGGCTCAGGCAATCCACTCACCTCAGCCTCCCAAGGCGTGGGATTACAGGCTGAGCCACCGAGCCCGGCAGCATGACATTTTAATAGTCATCTTTTTTACTCTGTGACACAAACACACACATGTTTAAACCTACATATTAGAGTGGACTTAACAGATATTGATTAATTATTTGTTTAGTATTTTTTCACTGTTTGAGAAAAAAACAATACATTGTTCTTCCTTGGTGAGTTTATTTTCCAGTATACTGAAAAAAAATAGTTTCCAGGCCTACCACACTTCAACATTCCACTATGGCCAAAGGAAACTAAAAGTTCAGCTAGCCATTGAAGCTGTGTCAAGTAGGATCTTGTTCTTGCATTTTTTTTTCTGCAACTGAAAGAAAATTTTCTTTCCTTTAGAAACCATAAGCTGATATGAGCTTTGGGCACATCTTCATCCACGTATGGAATGCTTCCATATGGTAAGAGAGATGAGGCCAACCTACTGAAAAGTAGACACTAGGTGAAAAGAAAAAGAAGGGAAGTGGAAAGAAAGAGATAGAGAATTAATAATACTGTTTGAGACTCTGAATATTGTTCTTCCATGGGCTAGATCTCAGCCTCACCTTTCTATATATACGAATCCAAAAATAATCACTTTCCTTAAGCTTTTTTGGGTTGGCTCTTTTCACTTGCAATTGAAAGAGCCTTGACTAATGTGTCACACGTACATTGCATTATAACTAAAAAGATGTAAAATACTACATATCTATCTCTGAATATGCATATACACATCAATAAAAATGTGCATAATAGTACTTTTAAGAAATCATATTTTTTTAAATTTTATTTTTTTTTATTTTAAAGTTTTGGGGTACAAGTGAGGATTTACTACATAAAGTTGCATGCAAGTGAAGTTCGGGCTTCTAGCTGACCCTCTCATCCCCTGATAGTTGACTAGGTACCCAGTGTGTTGCTAGGTGTCCCCTCACCGTTTCCCTTCCTCCCTCCCCTAGAAATGCTCAGTCTTTGCCAATGTCACCCTTGTGTTCATGTGATCAGTGATCAGGGCTCACTTATGAGAAAGAACATGTAGAATTCAGATCTTTTTTCTGTGATAGTTCACTTAGCATGATGGTATCCAGCTGTGTCTATGTTGCTATGAAGGTCACGATTATGTTCTTCTTTATGGCTGCATAATATTTTGTTGTGTATATGTACCACATTTTCTTTATACAATCCACTTTCGATGGGCATCTGGGTTGATTACATGTTTTTTGCTACTGTGAATAGTGCTGTAATAGACATGCATGTGCAGGTGTCTTTTTTGTAGAGTGATTTATATTTCTCTGAGTATATTCCCAGAAGAGGGATTGCTGGATTGTAGGAAAGCTCAATTTGCAGTTTTTCAAGAAATCATCACATTGCCTTCCACAAAAATTGAACTAGCTTACCTTTCCATCAGCAGCGAAGAAGTGTTTTCTTTTCTCTGCAGCTGTGCCAGCACCTGTTGTTTTCTGACTTATTAATGATAGCCATGCTTACCGGTGTTAGATGGTATCTCATTGTAGTTTTCATTTGCACTTCTCTGATGATTAGTGAAGCTGAGCATTTTTTATGGGTTTCTGGTTGCTTGTATGTCTTAATTTGAGAAATGTTTGTTCATCTCCACTGCCCATTTTTTAATGTTTTATGCTGTTTATACTTGAATTCTTTTTTTAATATTTTATTTTCAAGATGTGGGATACAATTCAGGATTAGGTATATAAGTGAATATTGTACAAAGATGGGCCACCCTTTGGTCCCCACTTTGCCTGGCCTGAGGTCATGCACCCTTATTGATGTTGAGTCACCACCCCCACCCTGGCAATATCCCGCTACTGCCAATCCCTTTCTTACAGTATTATGGTAAATGTTCAGAGTCCACAAATGACTGAGAATATTTGGTGCTTTGTTCTTTGTTTCTGTGATAGATCAATGAGTTCTATAGACTAAAAATCCATTCAAGTTGCTGCAAAGTCTATATATTTGTCCTTCTTTATGGCTGTGTAATATTCCATCATATATATGTACCACATTTTTTATCCAGTCCAGTTTCAATAGACAGCACAGTTGGTTTCATGTTTTTGCTATCGTGAATAGTGCTGCAATAAATATGTGTGTGCAGGTATCTTTTTTGTTGTTATTTTTTCGTTATTTTAAAGATGTGGGATATATTTCAGGGTTAGGCATACAAATGTTCATTATGTAGGTACCCTTGTTGATGAGGTATGCCCCCTCTCCCCGGCAGTTTCCCTCAGCTGCTAATCCCACCACTTCCCCCCGGCAGTTTCCAACTACAGCCAAAAAAAAAAAAAGAGAAAGAAAGAAAGAAAGAAAGAAATCATATATGTCAAAGACATGACAAAACTGACAATTATCTGATATTTAAATATTTCTATTAGGTTATACACAAAATCTCATTATATAGACCAAATCATTCAGATTTTCTTCTTAAATATAATAGAATCAAACGGTCAGTCAGCAACATTTATTGAGGTCCCACTTGGATCTGCACTGCATTTTACTTAAAATTTAAAAAAATCTTATTACAGTGCTCTAAAATGATTGTGGCCTATTTGTGTTATACAATAAGATACTCCGATTTATGCAGTTTAGGGATGGTAATTCACACAATGCCACCAGTGACCTATGTTTTTTTTAAAAAAATCTTCTGTCATTCTTAATGTGTTGGTTTTTGCTCTTGTGTTTATGGTCATAAGATAACCACTGTGTCTCCAGTCTTCACATCAATATTTCAGTGAAGAAGGAAGAAGAGCAAAAAGGCAAAAGAAAAAGGGTGAAGAAGTGGTGGTAAACATAGAGTGGGCATTTTGATATAAGGGTTTAGGACCTAGTAGCAATGTCTAGGGTGCAAGTATGGATTTGGAAGTCACTGGTATATAGATAGTAAAATTTCTATAGGTCTGGATAGGTGAATTATGAAGAAAGTGGAGAGTGAAAAGATAAGGAGAGTGGCAAAAAAGAATTACAGAAAGTTCCACCAATTAAAATTCAAGATCCAGATGGTCAATAAGCATATGAGAAGATACTTGATGTTGTTACTCATTAGTAGAATGCAATTTAAAACACAATGATATATCACAAATATGCATACACATATACTACATACATAAATGTGAAGGTAAAATTCGAAAGATTAAAAACACTAAGTGCTGACAAGAAGGTGGAGTAACTTGAACACTCATACATTGCTGGTGGAAGTGTAAAGTGGTAAAACTGTTTGAAAGCTGCTTGGAAAAATATTAGGCAAATACAGAGGGTGCCAAAAATGTATGCATATTTTAAGAAAAGAAAAATAGCTATTAAAGTTATAATACTCAATATATACTGATGACAAAAGATGAATACAAGTCATATTTGACTTCTGCAATTACAAGAGATGCTCAAAGTGTTTACCAACAGCATCTAGACACTTCTGATTATGGCAAACATCTCTGAACATCTCTTAAAATGTGTATGCACTTTTCGGCACCTCCAGTATATGATTATCATATGGCACAGCAATGCCATCCTTGGGGAAATACACACAGAGTGTTTATGGCCACAAAAAAGCATGTATAGGATTATATGCAGCAGTGTTATTCAAAAGAACCAAAAACATTTAATAAGTCTAATGTCCAACAACAGCAGAATTCATTGCAGTATATTTATACAATGGAACATTACACAGCAATAACATGAATAAATGAATTCTACACACGACAACATAGATTATCCTCAAAGACATAACGATGACTGAAATAAATAAGATATAAAAGAGTTCATATGATGGCACAAAGTAGAATAGTGGAAATCTGTTGAGAGGTGTAGATTGGAAGGGTTATTAAGAAGTCTGGGAGGCTGGGCTCGGTGGCTCAGCCTGTAATCCCGCGTTTTGGGAGGCCGAGGTGAGTGGATTGCCTGAGCCCGTGGGTTCGAGACCTCCTTGGGCAACTTGGCGAGACCTCATCTCTACAATAAATCAAAAAATTAGCTGGGCATGGTAGTGCGCACCTGTAGTTCCAGCTACTTGAAAGGCTGAGGCAGAAGGATCGCCGGAGCCCAGAAGGTCAAGGCTGCAGTGGCCGGGAGCGTGCCACTGCACTCCAGGGTGGGCCACAGAGTGAGACTCCAACTAAAAAAAAAAAAAAAAATTCAGGGATTCTAGATATATTGTATGTTTCTCTCTCTAA
>CAUYQG010013227.1:0-19800 GCA_963574415.1 Tarsius wallacei | reverse complement strand
AATCACTCTATAAAAAAGATACCTGCACACGTATGTTTATAGCAGCATTGTTCACAATAGCAAGAACCTGGAAGCAACCATGCTGTCCATCAAAAGAGGACTGGATTAAAAAAATGTGGTACATATACACAATGGAATACTACGCCACCATAAAAAAGAACGAAATCATGAATTTCGCAGCAACCTGGATGGAACTAGAGTCCATAATACTGAGTGATCTCTCACAGAAACAAAAACTGAGTATCACATGTTCTCACTCATATAGTAGACCCTGATCATCCAACGTATTACCATAAGAAAATAACTGACAGTGGTGGGAAAATATGGGGGAGGGTAGGGTGAGGGTGATGGGATTAATGGTAGTAAATATCTGTTTGGGGATGGGGAGACACCTCTTATCAACAAGGGTACCTGAACGAAGCATTTTTGTATACCTAACCCTTAACTGTACCCCACAATATCATCATAAAAAATATTGAATATTAAAAAAAAAAAAAAGAAAGCATTTGGCAGTAATGGGAAACTGTCCGGGGAGGTGGGGGGTGGGGGGGGTTTGGCAGTTGAGGGAAACTGCTAGGGGAGGGAGAGGCATACCTCATCAGCAAGGGTACCTGCACAATCAATGTTTGTATATCTAACCCTGAATTGTACCCTACATCTTTATAATAAAAATAATAGTAAAAAGAAAAACAAAGGCGGTACTTATTTCATCTATCTCGTTATAATTTTGTGCCCTTTAACAAGTATCTCCCTTTTCCTCCCTTCCAGCCTATCTACTTTGTTCTACTTTCCACTTCTATAAGATCAACCTCCTTTAGCTTCCACGTATGAGTGAAACATGCAGTGTTTAACTTTCTGTTTGTCATTGGTTTCACTTAGTATAATGTCCCCCAGCTCCATCCATGTTGCTTCAAAGGACATGATTTCATCCTCTTTTATGGCTGAGTAGCAGTCCGTGGTGTATGTAATACCATTTCTTTATCCATTCATCTGTTGTTGGACACCTAGATTGATTCCACATCTTGGCTATTTTAAATAATGCAGTAGTAAATAGAGGTGCAGATGTCTCTTCAATATGATGATTTCCTTTCTTTGAGGTTGCTGTTGATAAATGGCCAGTCGTGGGATTATTCTCACTAGCATTTGTATTTTTTAATCTTTTTCGTAATAGCCGTCCTAACCGATGAGATGATACTTTACTGACGTTTCGATTTGCCTTTCCTTTATAATTAGTGATGTTGAGTATTGTTTATGTGTTTGTTGGCCATTTGTAATAAATAAAAACTTATTTTGGGAAAAATAAATAAATAAAATAAAATAAAATAAAATCACAGGTAATTCCAATGTCAGTCCAGGTTGCCACTCGCGGGTGTAGTTACATGTAAAATAAAGGAGAGGGTCTGTGACACTGGAAATGAAGAATGGGGAACACATTTTGGAATAAAGTCACCTGAAGTGGTGACTTGGGTGTGAAGGATAAGGAAGAAGAAGAGTCGAAGATGACTTAATTTTTCCATCGTGGGAAACTCGGTGGATGATACCAGGGGGACCCCCCAAAACCCAGAATTTATAAAAAGTTGTATATTTATTCTTACATGCTTAAACTTCAGTCACCTTCAAAGTACTCCTCGTTTGATGCAATACACCTGTCAAGACACCTTTTCCACCGCTGAAAACAATTTTTGAACTTGTCGATTTTGATGCCTTTTAGTCCTGCCATTTTTGTTTCACCTCTTCCACATCAGCAAAATGTTTCCCTTTGAGGACTTTTTTCATCTGGGGAAACCAAAAAAAAAAAAAAGTCCCTCAGGGTGAGATTGGGTGAGTAGGGACAGGGGGTCGCAAGGGGTTATGCCGTTTTTGATCAAAAACTGCTGAACACTCAGTGTGGTGTGGGCAGGTTTGTTGTCATGGTGGAAGAACCAGTCACCTGTTTGCCACAGAAAAATTCAGGGAAGTCAAATGCAGCTTCTTTCAACAATACCAGCTGGTACACTGATGCTGATGGATTCCTAGAACACTTACTTAGAAGGGGAAGCCGGTACTACAAGGGACTTGCCCTCCCAAAAGGTAATTCTTTTATCTTTTTTTTTTTTTTTTTGGTGGGGGTCCCTCCTTGTATTTCCATAAACTAGAAGAGAAAAGCAGAGAAGCAGGTGAATGGGTAAAGTTAATGGATTTGGTTTGATATGTTGAGGTTGAGTTATACAGGGCGGTGGTCCCCAACCTTTTTGGCATTAGAGACTGGTTTCATTGGAGGCAGTTTTTCCATGGACCAGGGTGGGGGGGGGGCATGGGGTGGGGAGGGTTCAAGTGCATTACATTTATTGCACAGTTTATCTCTATTATTATTACATTGCAATGTATAATGAAATAATTACATAACTCACCAAAATGTAGAATCAATAGGATGGCCTGAGCTGCTTTTCCTGCACTTAGACCCGGTCCCATCTACGGATGGTGGGAGATGGTAACAGCCAAAGTGTGTTGCTTATGTCCAGTCTACTCTGTAATCTCGTTTGGTTGCAGAAAAGCCTGCTTCGCAAAGATAGGATGTTGGACATGGAAGCAAGCTTTTCAGTGCTTTTGTGCCAATCTCAGATTATTCTGCTTTGTCTCTAATTCAGAATGTATGGAGGTTTGAAGTTGACTCAAATATACTTTTAAAGTCACCGTCATTTGCAGCCTCAAGCAGTTGATCCTCTTCTAGCATGAACAAAGTCGATTCACCTGGCTTATTCATAAATGGGTTACAGATCCACTCCTTCCTAGTTCGGGGGTCTTTTGTGGTTGGGAAGTAATGCTCAAACTCTTTTGAGAGCTGAGATAGGTGATCATGCACCAGCTGGGAGAAAGAAGGCCCTGGCTCAGTCTCTTTTAAAGTCTCTGCTCATGTTTAAAACATGTCAAAAATCCCAACGTTCACTCATCACTCCCATAATTTCAGCTTGGTTTTGAATGTAGACACTTACTCTCTGACTCAAAAACAGTTGTTGTTTTCCCCTGAAGAGACAGATTGAGTTCAGTGAGCAGGTTGCCTATGTCACATAAGTAAGCAAGTTTTGCAACCCATTTTGTATCACTGAAATGTGCTGCCAGTGGTGACTGTTTTTCTAAAATCAATCTTTGGAATGGCTCTCATCACTCAAAAACTCTGGCCAGTGATCTACCTTTAGAAAGCCATCTTGCTTCTGTGTCTAAGAGGAGACGTGTGTGCCCTGCATCCATCTCCTCACAGACCTGCATGAACAGGCATGAGTTAAGGGCATGTACTTTAACGTGGTTGATTATTTTAATCCCATCCTGCAAAACGTTAGGTTCAGGTGACATTTTTCGGCTCGCCAGCATTTCTCTATGGATGACACGGTGTGTAGACTCACATTCAGAAGCGACCCCTTTGACCCGAGTAAGAAAACCAGAAACCCATCCAGTTATGGCAGCCGCCCTACCTGTGCATAGACCAACACAAAATGAGCAACTTGGTTATCCTGATATGTATTCATTCAAAGACTCGAATGGTTCTGCAGCTATGGTATTAGCTGGCAGCAACATATCCTCATGCATACCCTCCTGAAAAAATTGCACAAAGACAAGCATTGTTGCCTTGTTGTCAACACCAGAGACTTGTCAACCTAGACTGCGTACCACGACTCATTAATTCTCTCTAGCAATTGTGCCACAAAGTCCTCTGCTATTCCATCAATTCACCTAGTTATGATGCTAGCCAAAAGAGGAACACGTGTCTCCTTTTGAACTGCATCTTCTCCTAAAAGTTCATGACAAATGTCCTTAGCAGCAGGCAGGATCAACTCTTCACCAATAGCAAAGGGCTTCTTAGCTTTAGCAATGTGATTTGCCACCAAGAATGATGCTCTCAGTGTAGACACATTTGATGAAGTGATGGTCTTTAATAATTGCTTCTGTTCTTTGTGTTCACTTTTTCTCCTTTTGAAAAACTCCAGGCTGGAGAGGGTGGCTCAAGCCTGTAATCCAAGCACTTTGGGAGGCCAAGGCGAGAGGATTACCCAAGCCCAGGGGTTGGAGACCAGCTTGGGCAATTTGGTGAGACCTCGTCTCTACAATAAATAAAAAAAATAGCCAGGTGTGGTAGCACGTGCTTATAGTTCTGGCTACCTGGAAGGCTGAGGCAGAAGGATCACCTGAGCCCAGCAGATCGACACTGGGATGGCCGTGAGTATGCCACTGCACTCCAGCCTCGGTGACGGAGTGAGACTCCAACTCAAAAAAAAGAAACTCCAAAGTCTTGTTTTCTAATGCAGAGTGCTTGGTCTTCGTGTGGCGAAGCAGTTTTGAAGGTTCATGTCTTCATCAGATAGCCAGTCACCACATATTAAACAAAGCAGGCTTGGAGAATATGAATGACCTGTTGCAATGAACCTGTGATTTAAGTAGTACTCTTGGTATTTTCTTTTAAATGCAGCTTTCTTTATGTTGGCAGTCTTAGAGTCTTCTGCTGTCTCATCACTGGGTCCTTCCCCCTTTTTAAAACTCTCCAGTGATGTTTGTTTTTTACTCATTTTGACTAGGGTTAGCTTGTAGGCTTACCAAGACTGTGACTGAGACAAGTGCTCGGTGTGAGAAAGAGGCACAGATGGAATAAACAAAATAATGGGCAGGCCACTTGCGATCTGAAATAAGGGTAGGATTCTGACTTAAAGCCTGCCACCAGATGCTGCTATACAATTGAAGTATAGCAACTCACTTGCCTCTCACGGATAGGGTTTTGATATGAGACTGCAAACAGTTGACTTATTTTGGTCTTTGTGAAGTCATACCTCACTGCTAATGCTAATCTGCATTTGGAGCCACTCCCCAGCACTCATATCACTTCCTCAGCTCCACCTCAGATACTCAGGCATTGGATTCTCTCTTTTTTTATTTGCTTTTTGAGTTGGAACCTCACTCTGTCGCCCAGGCTGGAATGCAGCGGCATGCTCACGGCCACCCCAGTGTCGACCTGCCGGGCTCCAGAGATCCCTCCGCCTCAGACTTCCAGGTAGCCAAAACTACAGGCGCGGGCTACCACGCCCAGCTAATTTTTGATTGATTGTAGAGGCAAGGTCTCACCAAGTTGCCCGGGCTGGTCTTGAACCCATGGGCTCAGGCATTCCCCTCACCTTGGCCTCCCAAAGTGCTAGGATTAACAGGCTGAGCCACCAAGCCTGACCTAGATTCTCATAAGGAGCACGTAACCTAGATCCTTCCCATGTGTAGTTCTTAATAGGGTTCGCTCTCCTATGAGAATCTAATGCCATTGCTGATCTGACAGGAGGAAGAGCTCAGGTGGTAACGCCAGTGATGGGGAGTGGCTATAACTACAGATGAAGCTTCCCTCACCCGCTTCTCACCTCCTGTTGTGTGGTACTGGTCTGTGACCTGGGGTTTGGGGACCCCTGATGTAGGGACATCTGGTAAAGATGTTGTAAGCATTTGGATATTTGAGTCTGGGGTATTGGATGTAGAGAGAGTCATCATCATGTGGCATTAATAAATGAGCCTGGAGGAGTGGGGTGAGATCACCTAGGGAAAGTGTTGTGGTGAAAAGAGAGGAGGTCTGCGTGTTGCCAGAAAGGCTGGTGAAGGAGTTAAAGGGGTGTGGTCAGGAGTAGGCAGAAAACCAGAAGAGAAGCGTGACATGGATGAAGGCAAGACAGGAGGAGGTTTTAGGCAGAGGGGAACCGTTGTGGGGGGGCAACTGGAAGGATACATTAATCTTGGAGATGAAGGTGTTATTTGATTGTCTTCTGTTGGAAATGCTTTTTCTAAACTTATATATATGTGTGTTATATATGTATTATATATATGTTTTTTAGCTGACTATAGTTAACAATATTTTATTTTTCAAGTTATGTCTAATAATCAAACTGGTATGGTACTGGCATTAAAATAGAAACTTAGATGAATAGACAAAAAGAGGGGAAAATTACAGGTCTAAATGTATATATAGCCAACTCGTTTTTAAAAAACCCCAAAGAACCTGTTATATCTTAACACTTAAAATATTTCACTGTATACTAATACAATAGCTCACAAAATATTTTAAAGAAAAGTCTGATGATATACTTTGTCCTTTATTGGGAGTGAAAGGAGCTCGAGTCAGTTAGAGAACTTTGAAAGAATGGTTGCGATTTGGACATTTATGAAGAATGGACATAGGAACTGACTAGAGGTAAAGAATTGCCAAACAGTTTTGAGGCCATCAAGGACCTGTGGGAAGCTAGGGGTCAGATATCTGTACTAGAGCCAAACAACATGGTCATGCCATGTCTAAGTGGGCACAGCAGCCCAGGAATTTAGACCAGTCGTGATGGAGCAAGTTATTTCTAGTTGGTGATTCACTGTTAGGTATGGGAAAAACTAATGGAGGCTCCCAGTGAAAGACATTATCATGGGATACAGGCAAATTGAGGAAGTAAGTTAAATCAGCAGTGCTGACCTGACAGCACAAGGGAATAGGGTGAAGGCTATTAAGACTGTAAGTATTTTTTTTTTTTTTTTGAGTTGGAGTCTCACTGTCACCCAGACTGGAGTGCAGTGGCCGCTCCCGGCCACCGCAGCCTCAACCTGCTGGGCTCCGGCAATCCTTCCGCCTCAGCCTTCCAAGTAACTGGAACCACAGGTGTGTGCTACCACGCCCGGCTAATTTTTGATTTATTGTAGAGATGAGGTCTCGCCAAGTTGCCCAGGCGGGTCTCGAACCCGCGGGCTCAGGCAATCCACTCACCTCAGCCTCCCAAAGGCGCAGAATCACAGGCTAAGCCACCGAGCCCAGCTTGGACTGTAAGTCTTAATGAGATTAAAACCCTGTTTAATGAGAAGGGTAGTCGGTTTGGGGTTTGTAGGCAGAAAGGAATGCAGTGGAATATTTCCAGATCTTGATGAGGTCCAAGAAATGATCTAAACAACTGTGTTTACAATAGTTAACTGAAATGGGTGGAGAACAGTAGCAGAGTAGAGGTCCAAGGCATGGGTGGTCTGATGTTGATGTTACCTGGGATGATTTCAGAGGTGGAAGGAAGGGTATCTTCTGTATGCCTTTTGACCATCCGAGTGAAATACTTATGAAGGTGCCTTGATTGTATTTGGGATTTTAATGAGACTCTCTTTCCCTCCTTTATTTATTTTAAGGTGTTTGTCATCATCTTAGGTGTTCACAAAACTATATTTTATGAGCTGTTTTACTAGTATGCAGTGGGATTTTACTGCAATATGTTTAGGAGCAAGGTTTTTGTGTTTTTGTTTGTTTGTTTTTTCCTGTCATTCCTGTTCAGTTAGAGGCATCATCTTTTGAATTCTGGGAGTTTTCTTCTGTCTTTGCTCTTAGTATTACTTTGTTCTCCTTCTCTACTGTTGTCTACTCTTGTCTTCCAAAAGTCCTCTGAGTTCTTTAGCCTTTTGTTTCTGTTTTCTGTCTGTCACCCGGCTTTTCTCTGATGTGCTGTATTCCAGAAAAATTACTTACTGAATCTTCCGGCTCAGTGAGTGGCTCTTCAGTTGTATCCATTCAGCGTTTAGCCCATTAGTTGAGTTTTTACTTTCATTGATGGCAACTTTAATTTGTAAGCTCTCTAATTTTTAATGGAAAGATACTGCCATTCTTGTATTTCCTGAGGATATTAATTGCTCACCTTCTAAGGCTCTAAGCACTTCTAAAGAGCCGTTGCAGGGAACGGTATGATGCACCAGCCACCAGCCAGTCTCTGGATTTGAGTTCTCCCTGGTTTGCCTTGGGCACACTGCCATGTTTCTTGGAACTTAGGGCTAACACTTACCACTCGCATAATGGGGTCAATACTGCGTTGTCTCGGGCCGATCCAGGGTTGGCGAGTAGGAGAAGTGTAGAAAGGTTGGCCAGCCTGGCTGCTTTCACAGAAACCTGGTCAAATCCATCAGGTCGGTTGCCCCGGCATTTTCGGCTGTGGGCCTCAGCTACCTCTGGGCTTAGGATGTTTCTGGTTTCGTTTTTAGCAAGTCCTCAGCCTGAGTGCTTCAAGCTGTGATTTCCCTCCATCCTGCAGCTCTCGCTTGTATGCTGCATTCAGAAACTTCTTATAGTTGCTGGTTCACAGAGCATACTTCTTTTTTTTTTTTTTTGAGTTGGAGTCTCACTCTGTTGCCCAGACTGGAGTGCAGTTGCAGTGGCCGCTCCTGGCCACCGCAGCCTCGACCTGCTGGACTGCGGCGATCCTTCTGCCTCAGCCTTCCAAGTAGCTGGAACTACAGGCGCGCGCTACCACGCCCGGCTAATTTTTTTGATTTATTGTAGAGATGAGGTCTCGCCAAGTTGCCCGGGCGGGTCTCGAACCCGCGGACTCAGGCAATCCACTCACCTCAGCCTCCCAAGGCGCGGGATTACAGGCTGAGCCACCGAACCCAGCAAAGCATACTTCTCATTTTGCGGTATGGTTGTGGATTTCTTTTTCAAATAAACCTTTTCTTTTTGTTATCTCTATGTATTTGGGGGTAAGAAGAAGCAGCTACAGCTTGCCTCATCTACAGACCTGATTCAGACTTCCCATCACTTTTTTATGCCACAAAATCATGCCATATCCCTGATCATTTGTATTTACCTTTCAAAAACTCGGTTAAGAGCTGAGATAAATAGGTTAAGTCAGTGGTTTCTTACTGGGCCTCAATAAAAATTGGGATGGAGAGTGTTTTCTCTCCCCTTGAAGTATATATAGTTCCTTCAGTTCATTGTGCCTGCCAGTGTCTGGTATCTGCTCCTTTATGCCTCCTTTCTTTTTATCACTGATGAGATCTGTGAAACCTGTCATCTTTCTTTGTGATTTACAAGATAGACTTTTCCAGGGTATGTCAACTGTTCTGAAGACAATGTTGTTAAGTATCAGATTTGGCAGATCAGATAGATAATGATGTGCCTTGGAAAGACTGGGCTATTGATGAGCCTCGTGTCAAAACTGATTGCCATATATGGGTGATTTTTCCCTTTCACTGTTTCCCTGGTTTCCGTTTCTGTGAGGATTTTCATGAGCAAGGGGCCATTTTGATTCCGAATCAAAATTGTACTCTAGTAACTGAGTCCTATTCTGCTTCCACATGGCAGCTTTTATACTGTTAGTCGTTCCCTGGCCTCCCTGAAGGTGGGCTTTGAAAGTAATGAGCACTTGGGAAATGTATTGCCATTTAAAAATAATCCTTTTTGATTTATTTACTTTTTGTGCTTTGAAAACAGTAAATTCACTGAGTACTACTGTGCTTCTATGAGACTGCTTGATTGGCAAGATTAGTTTCTCTTTTAGAAACGGTTTTTGAGGAAACTCACACATAATGGGATCATGGACCAATTCATTGTGATGAGCAACTGAGTAGACAAAGGAAAGGAGAACTCAAGTGCTGAAACTGTTTGTTTTAAAAGAAAAGTTTCTAAAATGCATTCCCTGGGAGTTTCTGCCATTGAATGGAACTTATTTCTATTCCCTTTAAAGTCATCACATGTCATTCCAGATCTTCTGGGAATGTCTGCTCCACCAAAGTATGACAGTGGTGGTTGTGTTTTGAAGCAATTCTTTCTGCTTATAAAAAAGCTTGAGATTTTCCAGTAGGACATTACAGAAAGACAGAGTGCTATGCCATCACCTTAGAATCAGCTGGATGCACCTGCGTGCATAGTCTCTACACACTGAGCTTGGGAAGCCTGCAGACTGACAAATTTAAGATGAAGCTTAAAGATGTTTATAAAGACAAATCTTTGTGGAATTTACAATGCCCCAGACTCCAGTGCATTTTAAGATCATGCCTGTCCAAGAGAAAGCAGGTTAGTGCATGTTAAGGCAAATGTTTCTGGAATGTATGTAAAATCCATACTAAAACTGAGTTGGATTTAGTTTGTTTTTCCAGAAAAAATAAGTCGGTGGTCCTTAAATGTTGTTTCGTATTTTTATCTGACTTTCAAATGGCAACTTGTTTTCATTAATGTGTAACTTGATTGGTTTGTTAGAATAATGCATACTATACTAAGAAATTAACCCTTGAAATCTCAGTGTCTTTACACAATTAGGTTTATTTCTGACTTATGTGGCATGTACAGCATAGTTTGTGGGAGACCCTGCCCCATGGCATGCAGTTTTCCCCTACAGATACATGACCCCACTTGTCGCCAGGGTAGGGGAAGAAGGGCATGGGTTCTCATACTTGCCCTTCTCTGCTTGGGCTCAGAAGGAATGTGCTGCACTTCCTCCCAGCACAAGAGCCAGAATGAATCCTATGGCTCTGTCTGCAAGGGAGCTGGGACGTGTCATCCCTCTTCTGGTCACTGGCAATGTCTGCCACAGTTGGTGGCACTCTGTCCCCAATAGAGTGTTTTTCTTTCTTAGTGATTCATAGGGAACATGACTATAAGAAAACATTTTATTTTGGGTGGTAACATTTAAAACAATAAAATTATAGTCTTTAAAATGCACAAAATACAAACTTTTAATCTAAGTCCTGGAGTGAGGGGAAAAAAGGAAGGAACAAATGTGGGGCAAGGATTGACTCGAGTGTTTCCTTGGTGCCTCCTATGAACACACCCCTGTGGGTATTGACCCCATTTTCGACTGCCAAGGTCCATGTTTTCCTGAATGGCAGAACAGGATTTCAAGCCTTGGGTTGACTTCACTCACTCCAGTGGTCAAGGACTCTCCTTGTCACCCCACAGCTTGCTGTCCCAGAGAATCCCTGAGCAGCTCATGACTCATGTTGCATGCAGATGCATTCCTGGCAGGGTTCTGAGACTACTGCTTAGAAGAAGCATTGGGATTGTAGGCATTGCTGATATGGTGAAATGATCATAGATTTTATGATCTTAGATTTTGAGTAGAAAAATGAAGGACTTTATAGACATCTTCATATTGAGTATGTTTCTCTGGAATCTGGGTTTCTTTAGAAAGTTAATACAAGCTTTCCTAGAAAGGCTGACAACTTCACTCTTCCATGAATGTTCTGGACTTGGACTTCAAGTTTTCTTCCATAGAAGATGTTCTGTTGCAGTCTCCATGGACCCAGTCTCACATGGAAATCTGACGGAATAGAAAAGAGATGATTGTAACAGGTTTTGACTTCTGACCTTTTAAAAAGGTTTAGTCTGAGAGAAGCCTGGGAATTACAGTACTTAGCCTTGTAGGGGCCATGCACATGGGTCGTGCAGGGTCTATAAGAGGAGGAACAGAGTGTTGATACTGTGGTCAGAAAAGGCCTCTGAAAAGTGTGGGCACAGGTACTGATGGGCTTTGAAGAAGGGAGCAGACCCAGCTGGAGGCGGCAAGGGCCTTTCTCCTTGGACGGGATGGACAGGAAGGCCGTGTGGAACAGATAGGTGAATGTACTCATACGGTGGTAGTGAAGGTGGCAGGTGGAGGAAGTGGTGTCAGGTAGGACTTAAAACATACGGTTTGGCTTCTCTTTGGGGATTAAAATAAACCTACATGCAAGGCATCTTCTGCTCAGGCAGGGCACACAGTTGCTCACAGGGTTACTTTTAAGAGACCTGCAAGCTGAGACTGCCCCGTCTACCACAGTTCAATTTTTATTGAGAGAAAAACATTCTGAGTGTGATGGAAGTGAGATACTGAAGGGTGGTGAAGAGCCAGGGAAAAGTCAGGCTGGGGAGTCAGACAACCCAGACTTTCGCTCTGGGTGAGATCCTCATGTTGTAAGATGGAGACACGATACCACTTTTCTCTGAGTGCTGTTTACATGAAATGGGATCATATTTAATAGGCTTAGTTCATAAGAATTGTCCGATTAAATATTCGTTCCTTTCCTTTCCCTCATTCCTAATTCACTTCAAAGCGCGTGTACTAAGCCAGGGCACGAGCATTTCCTCTGGATTAGGATGCTTTTCCAATGTTCTGTCAAAATGAAGGGAGGCATGGTGCATGAATCCACCTTGCTTGCTGACACTTTGCCACCGAGTCACTCATCGGATTAGTTAACAGGGAGCGGGTTAGGAAGTAGGAAGAAGGAACTAGGGAAGGAAACTGGCTGGTTGTTATATTGATTAATTGATTGTTTGGCAGCAGGGCTGGAGACTTGACCAGGTCTGGTGGGGGCTGCTGTCCAGGGAGGAGGCTCAGGTGTGGTACCACAGGATGGCATGAGGCTACAGAGGCAGGGAAGAAGGTGGGAGGTAGGAGATGGGTTTTGTCAGCATCTTATTTTCGCCTAGGGATGATGGCTCTGTCCTCACACTTTACAGAGTCACCATTGTGAGAGTGCAGTCTCCTGAAGGAGGAGTTACATTTTAATTAGCCACAAGGTACCTGATTTCCGATGTATCAGTTCTTTTCTCCGGGCCTCATTGTTTCGGATTATTTTTGCTCATATCCGCCACTTGCCTACTCCTTTCATGTGTGTTAGAAGGAAACCACCAAGCAGCCTGGAAATCCTATTACCAGACCTCGGGATATTAATTGTCGAGTTCTCCCCCACGGTTACACAAGTGCTGAAAAAGTGGTTCTCTTTCAATAGTGTCTTGTCAAAACGCCAGGCACAGTTTGTTTTTGACATTTGCTGCTACTGTTAAATAATAGTCTTGCTTCTGTCATAGCTAATGTTGACTTGAAGGCATTTGGAGGGCATTTCTCAACTCCAGCCTTAACAGCAGGACCTGGGTCTTGACAGATATTTTTCTTGCTTGCCCAAGGCAACTGAGTGTAAGGGTTGCAACCTTTGCTTTTCTAAGCTCCAAGAGAATTTCAGATGGGCACGAACCCCCTAAAACCTTATATCCAATTGTGTGCGTGCATGCACACACAGACATAAACACACACACACACACACACACACACAAACCAAAGTTGGAGTTCTTGAGGTTTGCCATTCTAGGAATGACATTTAAATAAATTAAACAATATCCCATTTAAGGACCCCTCAAATCTGGCTGTTCTGCCTTGGTAAGCCTCTATCAGTTAGAATGTCATACTTAATTACAGATCTCTTTAAAATCAATAAGCATTTTTATTGTTTCTGTATTTGCCATGCAGCAAGCCCCTGACACTGCCTGGCTAGCTGCACGCACCGTGTGCCATCTGTCAGAGAGAATCTGGGCTTTTCATGCGCAGCATTTTCTGGTGTTGCTATGTCCATTAGAAATGTAATCTGGACTCCTTTTTCCACGTTCGTGCGAAGGCATCTTTTGGATTTTTTCTCGCATGCCTTGTAGACAAACATGTAAAGACCTCCTTCTAATGGGGTCATTATTTCTGAAATGTCCACCATTTATGTGGTAGGGAAAGGGAAGGCAAGGAAAAAATGGGCAGAGCAAGTGAGAACCGTATAAGAATTCCATGGAATTGCATAGGAGTTGGAGTTATTTGTATGTGAAGAGGCCAAGACACGCACAGTTGGTTTCAAAATAAATGCCCAAGGAACAATTAATCACACAAGTCTATTTAGCATTTCCAGAGAAATAGAAGTATGTCAGTCATTAGGATTTCCAATAACTAGGGCAACTTTGTTTTGGAGCTTTATATATGGAGCTGCAGATTGTAAACCTAACAGATAAGTATTCTGCTACACTCTTTTCTTTGACTATTCCTATGTCCCCAGATTCAATTTCACCTTGTAATTTTGAGATAACTTTCAAAATTATAAAATCTGAGAATATAAATTGCTCTATCATCACCTCTTACTTGCATCTCTCAAATTTTAGACATTTCCAAAATTACAAAATCTGAGCATGAATTGTGCTATCGTCACTTCTCTCTTTCTCTTTCCTTTTATCATGAGGTGATATTATTTGGGAGACTAATTTTAGATGGCAGCAGTTTTTCTTCTTCTGAAAGGAATATGGATTCCTTTAAAATAAAGAGGTAATTATCCCATCGTGATGCGTATATATCACACAGACACTTAACTGACGTATAAGCTTCATAGAAAAGTCTGGTAGAGCTGGAAGAGACCCTAAAATTCAGCCAGAGCTGTCCAGACTTGTCATTTTACAAGTGTAGAAGCAAAAACACATTGATTATATGCTTGTCCCAAGTCAAATAACTAGCCAGTGGAAGAATCAGTTATTTCAGTAGCTTTAACAGTATGTTAACATTTCAATTTATGAAAGATGGAGATTTAATGTTATAGTTATGCAAGATTTATGGCAGTGTAGCATATATGCTGACAACTGGTAGGAAATAGGCATTTATTAATTATAAATGTTTCTATTATGAAGGGCAATTATTTGTTACCTTCATCATAGCTGGTAAATAACACCAAGTGTCTATTACATGCTTTACATATTACCACCTCATTTGATTACTCTTATAGTGCTTTAAGGTAAATATTATCATCTGTAAAGTATAAGGTCAGTACTTTATATGTGAAGAAACAGAGACTTAGAGAGATGATATGTAAAACAAGGTGTATCCAGCTGGAGATAGAGCCCATGCCCTCATTCTTCTCAGGATGCTTCTGCGCTGCCTGTGGGTGTCAGCACAAGAATGTGGTGGGATCTGGTTAATCCTTAAAAAATGTTAGATGTGAAACTTAAATATATATGTGGAAGTCACATCCTTGTCCTTTCTAAACAAATTTAAATTTTAACTGAGGCAATGCACAACTTCATTAGTGTATTTCTTGGCAAAGAAATGAGTTCTGAGCTGAGATTTATTATTTGAGGGAGGACCCCCCCCAAAAAACCTGGAATTTATTAACTCTAAATGGATCAAAGACATAAATGTAAAATCCCAAACTAAGAATCCTAGAAGAAAATGTAGGAAACACTCTTATGCACATCAGAGTAGGCAACCAATTCTTGACCAAAACCCCCAAAGCAAATGCCATAAAAGCTAAGATAGACAAGTGAGACCTCGTCAAACTGAAATGCTTTTGCACAGCAAAAGAAACCATCAAGAGAGTGAGGAGACAAACCACAGAAATGGAAAGAAATATTTGCTAATTATGTATCTGACAAAAGCCTAACACCCAGGATCTACAAGGAACTCAAACAAATGGAAAGAAAAACAAAAAACCCTATTAAAAAGTGGGCAAAGGACATGAATAGATACTTTTCAAAAGAAGATATACAAGCAGCCAACAGATGCATGAAAAAATTCTCAGTCTTACTATTCATCAGAGAAATGCAAACCAAAACTATAATGAGTTACCAATACCACCTAACTCCAGTAAGGATGGCCATCATTAATAAAAAAGAAAACAACAAATGCTGGTACAGGTGTGGAGAAAAGAAACTGCCTCTACACTGTTGGTGGGAGTACAAGCTATTTCAGCCTCTATGGAAACAGTGTGGTGATTCCTAAAAGAACTAAGAATTGACCTTCCATCCAATCCAGCAATCCCTCTTCTGGGAATATACCCAGAGGGATGAATGTAAATGGTGCTACAGAAAACAAACAAACAAAAACACAAAACCACCTGCACATGCACGTTTGTAGCCACACTATTCACAATAGCAAAAACATGGAGCCAAACCTGCTGTCCATCGAAAGTGGACTAGATAAAGAAAATTAGGCACATATGCTCGATAGAATACACAGCCATAAAGAAGAACAAAATCATGGACTTCGCAGCAAATTGGATGGAGTTGGGCACCATGATACTTAGTTATCTGTCACAGCAACAAAGAGTTGAATACCACATGTTCTCACTCATAAGTGGAACCTGAACATCAATCACATTAGCAAAAGGAAGGGATCAGCAGCTGATGGACACTGCCGGCGGGGCGGGGGGCGGGGGGCGGGGTGGGGGGGGTGGGGAGAGAAGGGCACCTAACAACACAAAGGTTATTTCCCAAACCAGGGGAAGGGAGGGCCCGTTGGAGGCCCAAACTTTACCTTCATGCTGGCTCCTTGTGTACTTAATCTTTACTTGGACCCCACATCTCAACACTAAAATAAAATTTTAAAAAATTGTATATTTATTCTTACATGCTTAAACTTCAGCCACCTTCAAGATACTCTCTGTTTGATACAGTGCGTTGATTGAGATGCTTTTTCCACAGCTCAAAACAGTTTTTGAACTTGACAATTTTGATGCCTTTTGGTGTTTCTGCCATTGTTTGTTTCGTCTCTTCCACATCACCAAAATGTTTCCTTTTGAGGACTTTTTCCATCTTGAGAAACAAAAGAAAGTCGCTCGGGGTGCGACTGGGTGAATAGGGAGAGAAGGGCATGGGGTCATGTGGTTTGGGTCAAAAACTGCTGAACACGCAGCATGGTGTGAGCAGGTGCACTTGTGAATCACCCATCAGGAAACGGGCAAATGTGTTGAAAAAAATCTCAAAAAAAAAAAAAAATCAATGAAGCCAAATACGCCTCTCACGACAACGTTAGCGGGTATACTGATGCTGATGGGTTCTTAGAACACTTACCTAGCAGGGGAAGCCTGTACTACAAAGCACTTGTCCAACCCCCCCCAAAAAGATAATTAATTCTGGGTTTTTTGGGGTTCCTTCTTATACTGTGATGCAGTGAGTTGGATGTCTTGGAAGAAGAGGTGTGGGGAAAAATTATTAGACTCATGACTTATTAAAGTGGAGACATTTCTAAATCAAAGAATTGGATTAAATGGCCTCATGATGAGGAAATACGATGTAAAGCTCATCCTACCAGATGCATTTTTATTTATGACTTAAATATGAACCCCTGAAATATTCCGTTGCATTCAGTTTTAAGATTAAAGGCAACATACTGAAAAAATCCAAAATGCTGGCATGTGAAAGGGACCCATCATTTTCTAAATTTTCATTAGACATAGACAAAAATTACAAACATTATTTAGGAAACACGAAGTATTTCTGCATATTTTGTTTCTTTATATTTTGTCATTCATGACCTTTATGAAGACAAGAGAGTAAAAGTGTGATTAGGCTAGTTGTCAGATCAAGGACTTTAATTAATTAATATAAATGGAAGAGGTTAATTATTTCCTCTCCCTCTGTCCCACCTTTACTCTGGAAAGGATGGTACTATAAACCACGTTAAATTCCATTTCTCTCTGAGCTTATCCCGACAGGAAACTGGAGCTGCAAGGTCATGTGGAGGGATGGTGGGCTCAATGGTAATCCAAAGCTGACAGCTGAATCATTTGGGAGTTTGGGGATTATTCATGACAGAATTCCTGATTCATAATGACTCAGGCAAGAAATAAAGCGATTGGCTCATAAAACTAAAAGCAGAACTGGTGTCACACATAGCTGGGATTCAGACTCAAAAAATCTCCATCAGGACTCAGCTTCTTCCCATCTCTTCGTCCTTTCTCCTGTGTTGGTGTTCGTCTTGGACATCACAGAGATGGGATGGTTTTGGACACCCACATCACACCTTTCAGAAGCCTCAGCAAAAATCTCAAATCTTATTGGCGTTGGTCAGACCAGGTGTCCATTGCTGAAAACCAATTCCCATGGCTGGAGAAAATAGAATGTAGGATATGAAGACAAAAAAATAGGGGTAAATGTAAAAACAAAAAACCAAAAAACGCTCAGATATTCTATATTAGAGCCAAAAGTCAAAGAGGCGGAAGCTGCAAAAGAAAGAGAAAGGAATTGTACCCCACATCTTCAAAATTTAAAAATAAAAAAGAAAGAAAGAGAAAGGAACCAATTACAGAGAGAAACAGAGGCAGCAGACAATGAAGAAAGGGGGAAGAGAGGGAGTGGAGGGAGGAAGTGAGGGGGAGACCCTCTGATGTCTTTCTACTTCCCATGAAACTCGTGCTTTGCTTCCAATAAATTATTTTAAGAAATGATTTAAATTGAATGGTTTTCTGTTCTTGTAGCAAAATGACCATGACTAAGATGATTCGCTAATGTTCCTTTTACCAATTAAGTCTGGATTCCAGGTGATACATAAGCTATAGATGCCCTACTGATAACTTGTGTACTTTCATGGGAAGAAAAGCTGGCTCGCCAAACAGATCATAAAAGATTATTTGGAGCAATTAGATGTATACTTTGAGCTAAATTGTCTCGGAGGCCCATGAAACTTGAGGTTCTGAGGTTCTTTGATTTTCAGACAATACTTACTCTCCGTTTCATGCAACACTCACCATTTTTAAATCCTTTTCCCACCCAACCTAACTTTCGCGTTTGGTGTAACCAAGGAGACTGCTGATTGCCTATGTGGTTAAGCATGAATGGGCCACACTTTCTTCTAAATAGGATCTTCTTTTGCAAATGAGAACATTTGGGCCAGGGGGACAAGAGACACCATTGAAGCAATTACCTGGATTCCAAGTTGGACCACAATGAAACCATTTCAGAGTCTTATTTGAAATGACAACTAGAAAAACTGGGAAAGAAGATTCTAAAAGCTCTCTAAAAAAATTCATCCCAAATTCTTAGCCACTCTCATCAGTATTTGACATCTACCAAATACTAACTAGGCTAGTAGGCCTGGGAAATCAAGTTGGTCTTTAAGATGACAGGAACACATTTCATTCAGTTTCTGCTGCAGAGCCCCAGGCAGGCAGGTTGTGGGACTACTTTATGGTGTCCCGATTTGAAAAAGAAACCACTGTTCTTGTTCCATACTTCACAGAGATGCGGTGCAATTAGGGGGCCAAGTTTCCAGGGCTTCCTGCTGATCCCATCTTGCTGGCTCATCATGAATGAATGCAAGTGGAAACCACCTACGCCAGCATCAGAATGCCTTTTTGAAAGTCTCTTGTGTGAAGGTGTCCAGGAGTATCACCTTTAGTCGTCTGGCTTAGGTCTGCTCTGGCCAGCTAAACAACTTGGATTTTTGGCAAGTCAAGTAATTCCACTGGGATAGGATGTCTTTAGAACTTTAGAACGAAATTCTCGAATCTTGCCAAAACCATTATGTCCTTTCTTAGTAAAGTTGATACGCTGGGTCAGTCTCCCCCAAAATATCATAAACTCCTTTCTCTTCTCATAATTACTGAAATGAGTTTAGAGTGAAGAGAAAAAAAATCTCACCATCAGAAGCCAAGATATATAGGGAGAAGTTAGATCACTTTTGGCCACAGGGAAAGGCTATGAGAGGTGGACTTGGAGATAAATACAAGAAGCTCATCTCTTTATGAACTTTTTTTTAATGGCCACCCTCTCCCCTGAGAGTTGACTAGTATTCTTTTCTATTGGCTACACATAACTTCTTACTTGTCCTGAGAAAGGGCTTGTTTCCAAGGCTGCCACCCACAATTCATAAACAAAGAATGAAGGTCATGTGTGTGGGACTTGGAGAGTATAGGAGGTACCTCTTAAAAATACAAGTATTCTCAAAGGAACACTTCTACACTGCTGGTGTGAATGCAAACTGGTGCAGCCTCTTTGGAAGACAGTGTGGCGACTTCTGAAAGAACTAGAAATTGACCTTCCATATGACTCAGCAATTCCCCTATTGGGAATATACCCAGAGGAAGTGAAATCATTCTACAAAAAAGATACCTGCACACATATGTTTGTTGCAGCTGTATTCACAATAGCAAAAACATGGAACCAACCATGATGCCCATCAAAGCTCGACTGGATGAAAAAAAAAAATGTGGTACATATGCACAATGAAATATTGTGCAGCCATAAAGAAGGACAAATATATGGACTTCACAGCAACTTGGATAGATTTGGAGTCGCTCATACTCAGTGACCTATCACAGAAACAAAGAACAGAGTACCATATGTTCTCACTCATAAGCGGATCATTAACAATTACCATACTATAAGAACGGGAATTGAAGATAAAAAACTAAAATTCTACAAGAGACATATCCTTCCAGGGGAGGATACTTTTTTTTTATTATAATGATGTGGGGTACAATTCAGGGTTAGGTATACTAACACTGATTATGCAGGTACCCTTG
>CAUYQG010013226.1:0-19639 GCA_963574415.1 Tarsius wallacei | reverse complement strand
GGGGTGAGGGAAGGGGCATCCATGAGGCATTGCTGCCCTCAGGAAGCCACTTGGCACACTGAGCAGTCAGAGGGGTTCCAGTTAGCCCTGGGAGGCATCTGGGACCCACAAAGAGAGCTTGGGGTGGAGACTTCCCAGATTGGGGTGGTCTGAGGTTACAGAAGTGGGATGCCCAGGTCCTCGGGGGGCAGCTCCACCCTTCTCTCTTTATCCTCCTTGCTTTCCCCACAGCTCCTCATCCCCCACACCCGATACACCGTCCAGATCAACAGCATCGGGCGGGCCCTTCTCCTCAACGAGGGGGGGCTCTCCGCCAGGGTAAGATTTCTACCTCCAGTCCCAACGAGACACTTGCTTTTCTCTGGCCTTTGCAGTTGGACTAAGAGTAGAACTTCTCATTTGCTTTTGGTTCTTGAGGGGGCATGGAGGGAGGGAACTGAATAAAGTGGGTTCTTTCATCTAGAAAGGTGCAGAGGCAAGGTTGGGTGTGCTGGCCTGGAGTGTGAGAGTTTCTAGGGGTGGGGTGGGCTTGGTCTGTGGTTAGACTCCTGGAGGGCCTGAGATGGGTGCGATTCTCAGAAAGGAGGACTTGCAAGGGTGCCTGTCCGGCTCCAGGGTGTGCCTCCTCCCTAACAGGGCATGTCGCTGGGCCTGGAGGGCTTTGCTGAATCGATGGTGCGGGCTCTGTCAGAGCTCACCTACGACAGCCTCTACCTCCCCAAAGACTTCGTGGAGCGTGGGGTCCAGGACCTGCCTGACTATTACTACCGTGATGACAGCTTGGCAGTGTGGGGTGCAATAGAGAGGTGAGGTGCACTCAGGGTAGGCATCCTGAGCTGTTGGAGGGGGTGTGGGAGCTTTTAAGGACCTGAGCATGAGTTCAGTGCCATCAAGGGCTTGGCCTTGGGGAAGGGCCTGGGGTCTGTATGTTTATCACATACCTACTCCCTAGGCCCAATGGGCCCCTTCCTTGCTTTGGCCTCCAGCACATCTCTGTTGGCCAGAACCCTTCTGAGCTCTAAGCTGCCTGTACACTTCACCTGACCCTTATTAGGGTATGCTCTCAGTGTCTTCTGACTTTGCTAAACAGATCTCCACTTCTGCCCCATGGTACTAGCTCACCCACAGGCCTGGGGCACTCTGGGGCCAGCCAAGCAAAGGGCATTCTGTGGGAAGTGGGAGAGGCATGGAGAGAAGGAGGAGGGGATGACCCAAACTGAGGCCCTGTCCCCTGGTCAGGTATGTGACAGAGATCATCACCTATTATTACCCGAATGACGCAGCTGTGGAGGGTGACCCAGAATTGCAGTGCTGGGTGCAGGAGATATTCAAGGAGTGCCTGCTAGGACGCGAGAGCTCAGGTATGGGCCTGGACCCCGGGCACCCAGTAAGAACCCAGGGCTGAGGGGCAGCTCCTAGGTAGAGCTAGGAGGGCCTTCCTGGGCTGGATCAGTACATATTCCATTGTGGGCTTAAGGAGGCTAAATCACTGCCCTAGGATTTCAACAGAGCTCTTCTCTAGCTCCTGGGCAGTGGCATCTCAGAGAAGGGGGAAAGGTGACATGGCTGACCATTAGTCCCTGTCTGAGCTCAGGGCTATGGGTCATCTCTGCAGAGACCCTATCCCAGAAACAAATCTTTGTGGACTGAGAAGCTGGACATAGTGGCTCATGCCTGTAATCCCCATACTTTGGGAGGCTGAGGTGGGAGAATTGCTTGAATACAGAAGTTTGAGACCAGTCTGGGCAACATAACTATACCTTGTCTCAACAAAAAAATTTAAAAAGTAGCTGGGCATGGTGGCTGGTGCCTGTAGTCCCAGCTACTTGGGAGGCTGAGGCAGGAGGATGGCTTGAGCCCAGAAGGTCGAGGCTGCAATAAGCTCTCCAGTTTAGGTGTACTCCAGCTTAGGTGACAGAATGAGACCCTGACTTTAAAAAAAAAAAAAAGGATGTAATCCCTTTCGGTTCCCTCCCACTGTGGGAGCTTTTCTGTCCTCTCAATAAATCCTGCTTTCTAAAAACAAACAAACAAATAAACAACAACAACAAAAAACAGCCAGGCACAGTGGTTCATGCCTATAATCCCAGCACTTTGGGAGGCCAAGGTCAGAGGATTGCCTGAACCCCTGGGTTTGAGATCTCATTTGTTGACGAGACCTCATTTCTACAACAAATCAAAAACTTAGCCAGGCTTGGTGGTGTGTGCCTGTAATTCCAGCTACTTGGAAGACTGAGGCGGAAGGATCCCCTGAGCCCAGCAGGTCGAGGCCGTGGTGGTCGTGAGCATGCCACTGCACTCCAGCCTGGGCAACAGAGTGAGACTCCAAAAAAAAAATCTTTGTGGACTGAGGAATAGGATATGAGCTCCAACAGGGAAGGGCAGGAGGCTAGAGGAGCTGGGCAGGAGTTGGCAGGCTCTGGGAGAGGGGTGCAAGCATCCTGAGGCCATGCCACTTGGGCACGTGCTCAACAATATTCAGTGAGCATCTACAATGTGACACTGCGCTGATTATTGAGGAGGCAAAAAGCAGCAAGACAAGGCAAAGGTGTTTGCCTTCAAGGAGTTCACATTCTGGGGAGAGGGGTGTTTCCTTCAAGTAAATGGGCAATTAGACTATAGCGGGACTATTGGAGTTTACAGGGAAGCTTGGGAAGGGAGCTACAGGAGCCCGGGGAGGTGCAGATCGAGTTTGGGGAGGGGTGGTGGGGGTATGGAGCAGCAAGCTGAGACCTAACTTCTTGACTGACATCTAGTTAAGATGTGCAGGTTGGGGAGGTCAGCCGTGAGATGATAGGGTGGGGTGGAAGAGTTCTGAATGGGAGCAGCATACGGGAAGTCAGAGAGAGCATAGTGAATTCTGGGATCTGCTTCCTGGAGTCAAGTTTCTGCAAGTGGAGCCTGGGGTGAACAGGCTCCCGACGACTAAGACTGAGGCCATGAGCAGGGACAGGTTGCACACCCTGGCTAAGAATTTGGAATTACCCCAGGCACTAGAGGGAACCATCGAGGAGTCTGCAAGGAGGTCAGGCTTGTATGTTAGAATATTAGGCTGGACTGGTAGTCAGGAGACAGTTTGGAAGCTGTTGTGGTGTCCAGGAGGGAGGTGACAGGAACCTGACTAGAGTGAGGGTTGTGGGGATGCAGAGGATTCCAGAGCTAGAAATGGCAGGACTGGGAGATAGGTTTGACTTTGCGAGGGGAAGGTGTGAGGGAGGGGCCAAGGGTAAGTCCAGGTTTCTGGCTTTTCCAACTGGGTGGATGACGGGTGTCATCCCTCAAGCTGGGGACTGGAAAGAGGGGTGGCTTGGGAGGAACATGGGTCTGGCTTGAATGTGTGGGGCTTTGGGAACCTGGGGTCATCATGAGTGGCAACCAGAGCTGGCTGCTTGCTGGGACAACAAAGAAGAGAAGCCAGCAGCTTGGTAGGGAAGAGCTGTGACATCAAGGGCCGGACTACTGAGAAATCCATCTGGAGTGAGCACAGAATCTGGAAGGAGGTGATAGAGGCTGGCCGAGTCAGGGTAGGAAAGCCAGGACTCTTCACAAGGAGGGAAATCGGCCTCCCTCCATCTCCCCAGGCCTGGGACCAGAGAGCTACTCCCAGGGGCATTGGAAGAAAGATCTCAAGTAGGGACCAGGAGCATCCCTGGAGGACTTCTGGCCTGGACCTGTGAAGCTCCTCTGCTCCAGCCTTGTGATCTGGATTGGGGGAGATGGGGTTGTGGCCACAGAAAGGCCAAGCAGGCAGGATGATGGTAGGGATGCAGCATGGAGTTACTGGCAAGACCAGAAGAGCTGGGCTTGGTGGCGCCCTCTGCCGGGCAGCCAGGACCAAGGCAGGACTGACGCCGCCTGGGCTTCTTGGCTCCTCAGGCTTCCCTACATGCTTGCGAACGGTGCCTGAGCTGATCCGATATGTGACCACGGTCATCTACACCTGCTCTGCCAAGCACGCAGCTGTCAACACAGGCCAGGTACTGTGCTCATCAGCCCCGGCCTCGGCCCTAGCCCTCCCAGACTTAGTCCCCACCCCAACCCCAAACCCAGCCTCAGCCGTAATCTTTGATCCAGCTCCAACTTGTCTCCACCAGTCTCAGCTGGAACCCAGCCTCAGCCCCAACTCAGACCCTTCCCCAGCTTCAGGCTGACCTCAGCTGCATCCCCTCCATCTCAAGGCAGCCCACACCCAGCCCAGGAGTCCAAGTCAATGACAGAGGAGCCGGTGGTCAGGGCCAGGTGGAAGGGAACTCCTGGGGTGCTCTCTGACCCACAGTCCCCCTCTACCTCACCTCCAGCTGGAGTTCACTGCCTGGATGCCCAACTTCCCATCATCCATGCGGAACCCACCGATGCAGGTTAAGGGGCTGACCACTCAGGAGACCTTCATGGACACACTGCCGGATGTGAGGACTACCTGCATCACGCTGTTGGTGCTCTGGACGCTAGGCCGGGAGCCTGATGACAAGGTGCGGAGTGGGGTGGGGGGCTCTGAGCACAGTCAGGGGGCTGGGTAACTGAGGGGTGTCAAGGAGCAAAGAGCGAGAGGTTGCTGAGGGAACGGCCCCTCCGGCAGGAGGGGGAGTGGGCGTAGGCCCGGCTTGGTCCCAGCTGTGCCGTTCTGTGCCTGCAGCGGCCCCTGGGCCACTTCCCGGACATCCACTTCGTGGAGGACGCCCCGCGGAGGAGCATGGAGGCCTTCCGCCAGCGCCTGTTCCAGATCTCGCACAACATCCGCCAGCGCAACAAGTGCCTCCCCATCCCTTACTACTACCTGGACCCGGTACTGATCGAGAACAGCATTTCTATCTAGGATGGCCTTTCCTGCCTCGCCTCTCCCCGCCCTGCACTCTCCTGTTTTCCAAAAAAAGTCCACTTCAGACACGTTCTCTGGGTCTGTTTACTGTCTGGCGCGAGGGGTGGGGGATGGGAGTGCCGGGCGCGGGGTGGGGGTGCTGGCCACGCTCACACTGCGATACTGTTCTCCACGACCGCGGGGTCCAGGTAGGTGTAGGGCAGCGCCAGGCCCCGGTTCCGCTCCCGGATATCCCTCGAGATCTGGGCCAGGCGGCTCTGGAAGGCTGCGATGCTCCGCCGCGGGGCTTCTTCGGTGAAGTGCTCGTCCGGGTAGGTGCCCAGGCGCCGCTGGGGACAGTGGATGATAAGGCTGGGGCCTCCATGGTATCTTTCACCACACGGTGATTCTGGTCTGTCTTAAGTCCCCTTACCACCTGAGCCCTGCTCACCTAGGGGACCCAGACCACCCTTGACCTGTCCAGCCTGAAACATAAGCCTCCCACCCATCTTGGCAAAAGACCACCCATCTACAAGAAACCTAAACCACCCCATTCCATGCTCACTGGGAAACCCAGACCAGTCCGAGCTTCACCTATAGGAATCCATACCACCCTAAAGCACACCCACCAGCAACCTAGTCACTCCGAGTCCTGCCACCTAGGAGCTGGACCTGCGAAGTGCTCCCTCCAAGTACCTCCTTGTTCCCAGAATCCTTTCCTCACCTTGCCCACTCTCCTGGAACCTGAGATCCCACCCAGCCCCACCCTGGCCCTGGCTTACAGTGTCCTTGGTTTCATCGCTGACGCCCCAGAAGAGCACGAGGGCGTGGCACGTGGCATTGACCTCAGGGAGTGAAGCCACCAGGTCTGTCTGGCCCTTGGCAGTGGGTGGGGGGAGCCGCATGGTGGTAGGAATGTTGGGCATCCAGGCACTGAATTCAAACTGACCCCCCCAAACTCAGTAAGTACAGAGTCACAAGTGCTCTTGCTAGGTCTGCTCTGCCTGTGACCCTGCTTGTCCCCTCAAGTCTGGCACTGGCTCACCTGGCCACTGTTGATGGCAGCATGTTGAGCGGAGCAGGTGAAGATGATCATGGTGAGATACTGGATGAGGCCAGCACAGTTGTCCAGGGTGGAGGGGACCCCTAGATGGGAATGGGGTGAAGAGAAAGAGCTGAAACCCAAGGGACTGCTGCTCCGGGGGAGGGGGGTCTGGAAGGCAGGAGACAGGAATGGACAACTCACCTGAGCTTGTGCGGCTTAGAAAGCCCTCCTGGAAGACCTCCTTGACCCAGGCCTGGAGTTCCGAGTCCCTGCTCACTGCTCGGTCGTCCGCGTAGTAGATGTCAACAATATCAGTCACAAAGCTGGGGATCCAGGAATACTGGTGACTAGTGGTTGGGAGCCAATGCTGCCCACGGGTGTAGGTTGCAAGAAGCCACTGAGAACAGCTGACCCACAAGGGAGGAAAACTGAAGCCAAGAAAGGAAAGGGCCAACCATACAGAGTGGGAACTGCAAAGCTGAGTTCCAAACCTGAAGGCTGCGATCTTCACCAGGGGATGCAAACCCGGGGCTTGAAGGCTTCGTTGGTCTGAAGAAGTGTTCTGATTGGCTGGCAAGGTTTATTGCTTGCTTTTTCTTTTCTTTATTTTATTTTTTTGAGTTGGAATCTCACTCTATCACCCAGGCTGGAGTGCAGTGGCACGATCACGGCTCACTGCAGCCTCGAACTCCTGGCCCAGGAGATCCTTCTGCCTTAGCCTCTTGAGTAGCTGGGACTACAGGCAGGCAACACCATGCAAGGCTAATTTAAAACATTTTAAAAAAATAAATACAGATGGCGAGCAACTCCCTTATTGCTTGCCCCCTTGCAGCATACTCACTAAACCTGTTTTTCTACTCTAAAAAAAAAAAAAAATACAGATGAGGTCTTGCTATGTTGCCCATGGTCTCCAACCCCTAGGCTCAAATGATCCTCCCACTTTGACCTCCCAAAGTGCTGGGATTACAGGTGTGAGCCACTGTGACCAGCACGTTTGCTTTTCAAGTTGAGTCGCCTGCCAACCAACATTTAAATATTACAAGATGTTTGGTTTCTGTTGATAAATCTGAAATCTGGCCACAGTGATAACTGGGTCACCATTGTCCCCATCAGACAAACATGGACTCTCCACTGGCCACAGTCCCTGCTCGCCCCTCTTCCCTAGTTTTTTTCTGCTTGTTGGTCCTGCAGGTATTTGAATTCCAGTCTTTTGAGCTACATCAAGCCACAGGGAAGGATTAGATACCAGGGCCCTCTGTGTTGGGACTGTCTGATTGGGTCCATTTCCCCATGCTCCCAAACGGCCATCCATCTCCAGTCATGGAGGGCTCATGAAGGGTGTGTGGGTCCACTGCTGAGAAGGCAGTTCCTACTATCGTGTTCAAACAAGGAGCGTCCCTGAGGACTTTAAGGGGGAGGTGAGACATGAGCTGGGCTCGAGGCAGGGGTAGTGTTTGAATTGGGAGACAGGAAGAAATTAGACTGTATGGTTTCTTTAGGCCCAGTGTGTGCTGAGACAGAAGAATGGAAGTGGGGCAGATTCCAGAGGGACTGAGGCACTGCAGCAAATGCAGCTTTGCATGTGTCAAGAAACGGGGAGCCATGTGAGGGTCATGAGCAGTAGCACTGTCATGAATCTCAGTCCCTGAGGGAGGTGGCTATGCAGGTTAGTGGCAGGATGTGGGAACTCACAGAAGGCCAGACATCAAGAAGATATGTCTCAAGGAGATTTTCTGTGAGGAAGATTTAAAAGGAAAAGCCTGGAGTCAGTGACTTTGTATATGAAGTGCATCATAATAACACTAGGAATGAATAATAACATTACTAGATAATGCTTGGAGAGCACTTTCTGTTGCTGAGGTTTGTTCTTTAAGATTTTACATTTAATCATAATAACCCATGAGGTAGGTGCTCTTATTATCCCCGCCGTCAGACGAAGAAACTGGCCCAGAGAGGTTCGAATGACTTGTCCAAGGTCATACAGCTGGGAAGGAAGATGAGTAGGCAGGAAGGGCTTCGAGAGAGAATGTGGTTGGGGGAAGTTGATGAACAAACCGACAGAGATATAGTCCAGGGTGAGGGGTCTGGAGCCCTCAGGCCCCAAGGGAGAGTCACCTCTCTATGGCTGCCCAGATCTGGAGTGCATCATCTCGGTAGTAGTAGTGGGTGAGGTCCTGGACCTCACGGTCAGCCAGCTGGTGGGGTAGGCAGAGGGAGCGGTAGGTGACAGCTGCCAGCCCCCTGGCAATCAGCTCCAGGCAGCCCACACGTCCCAACGATGTTGACTGTGATGAGCAGAGAGCCGACTGCTGCCAGGAGCACAGGGCTCTGGACTGAAACTCAGCCCCCTCCTGGCCCCCTCTACCAACCCCCAGGATCCCAGGCCTCCCAAGACTCTGACCTGGTCGATGAGCTTTCCTGGTGCAAAAAGTCCAGTACGGGCCTGGATGTTGATGTGGAAGGTGTAGCGGAAATGAGGAATGAGCAGCTGGGGAGAGCCAGGGTTAGAGGTTAGGTGAGGCAGTTCCAGACTTCCCACAGCTCCGGGCACTGGGAGAAAGGGTCCTCCCTACCTTGAAAATGGGGTGGCACATGGGCAGCTGCCGCAGCATGGACAGAGCAAAGGACTCTGCCACAAAGTGGGTTCTAAGCAAATGAGTGACCATCTCGTGCACCAGGAACTCGGAGTGCCGCACCCAGGTCTTGGCCAGGAGCCAGTCCTCAGCAGGGTCACTGGGCAGGAAGATGGGGCTGTCTGGGCCAGGTGTCTGAGTGAGCTGGAGGGGGGGCACAGTGGAGGGCAGGCATGAGGCAGAACCCGGGGAAGTGTAGCCCATCACTACATCCATGGGGCCCAACCACAAAGTCAACTTCCTTATTAGCTGTGTGACCTTGGGAGAGTTAATTAACCTCTCTGTGACTCAGGTTCCTCAGTAAAATGGGGTTGATGATAATCATCTCTCTGAGAGGTGAAGGGAACCAAGGCCACCTTGTTGGCATAGGTGGCGAACTCCCTTGTGCCAGCCTAGTCATCCAGATCCACCCTTGTGTGGTGCAGCATCTGGAACAATGAGCAAGGAGAGTGTGAAGACATTATGTCTTCACAGACAGGATTATGTCTTTAACTGCTGGAAACATGATCAAACTGTCAAAGGTGCGTAATCCAGGAGAGTTGATTTTGACAACCACTTCAAGGTGCAATTTGTTTTCTGACACTGAGTATCATGACCTTTCTATCAGGAAGGAAATCAAAGAGGAAAAAATAGAAAAACTAGGGAAAACAACAATCCCAGGAGGTGCTGGGTAGGATTAGAGGGGAAGTGCTGTTTCACACTAGGCACAGCAGCAGTGTGAGGAAGCAACCTTTCAGCTAACTTGAGGATTTGCTACGCTCACCCTCGCCCCCCACTCCATCCCCAGGGCTCTGCCCTGCTGACCTGGATGGCAAGGGGTAGCAGGGGGCCACCGCTGGGGCGCTGGTGCAGCAAGGTCAGGGGTGCAGCCACGAACTGGGGCCTCCCATTAATGATATTGGGGTGAAGGCCTGAGAGGATGGCATGGTCCACCAGGTACAGAGATCTCTTCTAGGGGAGGAGAGGAGGAGGAGGGCTGAGAGAGTGGACCACCTTGTGCGGTTCTGGGAAGCTTGAGGAAAAAGTGGGAGTTACTATGACCCAAATGTAGTTCATTTAAAGGAACTTCATTCCCTGGAGCCAGTGGGGTATTCCAGCTCAGAGCTGCCTTCTGGTTCCAAAAGAGACCCTCCCAACCCCCTGCCCAAGAGTTGAAGGTGCCACTGCTGTGGCCAGGTTCAAGCATCAATAAGAGTGGTGAGCCCCGCTGGAGGTCAGGGCCTCCTGAAGCAAAATGGACTCTTAGGGTTGCAGTACATCTCATCTCAGTAGCTCAGAGAGTGGAGAGCAGTAGTTGTGGGGAGCACACAGTGAATCTGTTGCAGGGCATCCTCAGTAACCATGACAACCAACTCATCATCATGGTTTGTGAGCTGGGGAGCCCTGCCAATGCATAGTCTGGCACAGTATCAAGAGAGCACACTCCCCACTTAGCCCTGCCCCCCAGCTCTTATCATCCTTAGAGCAATGCCCCTTCCTCTGATGATGAGCAGAAGTCATTGACCCAGAAAAATGGCTGAGCAAGCTGAGCATTAGAAGGCTTGACAGGCCGGGCTCGGTGGCTCAGCCTGTAGTCCTAGCACTTTGGGAGGCTGAGGTGAGTGGATTGCCTGAGCCCGCGGGTTTGAGACCTGCCTGGGCAACTTGGCAAGACCTCATCTCTACAATAAATCAAAAATTAGCCAGGTGTGGTAGCGCGCGTCTGTAGTTCCAGCTACTTGGAAGGCTGAGGTGGAAGGATTGCCGCAGTCCAACAGGTCGAGGCTGCGGTGGCCGGGAGCGGCCACTGCACTCCAGTCTAGGTGACAGAGTGAGACTCCAACTCAAAAAAAAAAAAGAAGGCTTGACAGGAGTGGGAGGGGATGAAGGACAGCAGGGCTGGGTGGACAACACAAGGGTCTGCAGAACTGGGTGAACGGGAGCCTGGGCACATGGGTTCCTGAAGGCACCAGGAGGGCAAGGAAGGGGTCTGGATCCCTGGGTCACTCACCTCCAACTCAGCCTGCAGACTGGTCCCAGGGCCCAGCACAGGGGCCACCATGGCATCTGTGACTGGAAAGTTCTTTGGGAGGCAGTGACAGCGGTGAATCAGAACGGGGTTGAGGCCATTCAGGAACTGAGAGGCGAAGAAGGCGTCCTCCCGCCAGTGTTCAAACACGTATTCTGTGTTCAAACATGTACTCCGTGGGTGTGGGGAGGGGCACGCTGGTCCCCCTGCCTCCGATCCAACCACACTCAGACTCATCTTCGTTTCTAGCATGGCCGATTCCTGGTGCTGGTGGGGTGGGCCAGGTTCCCCTCCTGCCCTCCCCTGATGGCTGGATGACTTTTCCGAGTGGCTTCTCAGAAAACAAGGGATTACAGGCATGGGCACTGCCTGAGGAGTCACCTGAATCCCCTTGGCCTCACCCATTTCTGGAGAAGCCTAAAGTGCCCTGTGGTTGCACTAAGACTACCTAGGATGAGATTAGAATCTGACGAACTCAGAAGACAAAAACGCTGCATACTAGCATGTCTCTACCTTCTTGGGCTTCCTCTCTGCGGTGCTCCTTCAATCCCCTGGCAAAACTCACCATGTCCCATTCCCCTGCTACTTTGCCACAAGAGTCTGGATAATTTGTTAAGCCAGAGTGATCATTCAAAAAGAGTTTGCATCACTTTGGGGCATGGGGCTGGTGCTAGGATTTTTGAACCAAGGGTTTAACATATATAATTTGAAAGTGCAGTGTGCCTGGGGGACAAGGATATTGGAGAGTGGACACTCCTGAATCCTCCAATTAGTCTGGTTTTTAAAGTCTTCATGTCTAGGCCTCAACTAAGAAGGCACGTTTTTTTTCTTTTTTTCTTTTTTTTTTTAGAGACAAGATCTCCCCAAGTTGCCCAAGCTGGTCTCAAACTCTTGGGCTCAGACAATCCTCTCGCCTCGGCCTCCCAAAGTGCTGGGATTACAGGTTTGAGCCACCGTGCCTGGCCTGTAGGCACAGTTTTGATTGGAAAAAGTTTTTCTGTTTCAGATGTTTTTTCCTAATTTGCTTAGGATATTCATGGGATAGATGTTTCCAGTGTTGGGAACAGTTTGAAGAAGTAGGTGTGAAGTGACCAGAGTTAGACTCCAAGGGTCTCACTTAATTTTAGCAGCTAAAATTAGAGTGTGGCTTGCTACGAGACAGAGGTCACAGGTGTCCAGAGAGGGCGAAAAGGAGCATTGGTACCAAAAAGTGTTTGGGGCCTCTGCTTGCCTTGACAAAGAAAAGAACTTATTAGAACTTACTTCCTGGTCATTCTTTTGAAAGCCCTGAAAGGTGAGAATGGCTGAGCAACCAGTGGGCCTTAGTTCACCATGAGGGAGGACATTTGGGGTGGGGCATCCTCCAAGGGTCCCCTACCCCCACCACCTTCTTGCACACAGAGGCCACCTCTGCAGGCAGCCCTGGGAGATAGGAAGTATACCTTCTTAGGACAGAAATGAGCTTCTGTGAAGGACAAGGGACAGAACTGGCAGCAACATAGAACAAGTCCTGTGATTTCCAGAGTATTCCACTTTCTGGCTTTCTGGTTCTCAGTCCCACAAGGTGACCACCAAGGACCCTCCAGCCCTGCCATAGCCTCCTCACCCTCCCTCCCTCATATTGCAGACCTGACACCTGTGATTTGGGGAAGACGAAGGTGCGCTGGATCTCATCTAAGCTTTTCCAGGGCTGTTGCCTGTCCAGCAGTCCCTTCAGTTTCAGGGCAATGCTCCTGCAGAAAGAAGGGTATGGGTTGGGAAGGGGACCCAGGCACAGCAAGGGAGATGTCAGGTGGGGGGTGGGGTGGGGCGTTGGCAGGCTCACAGGGAGGCGAGGTGAAATTTCTGGTTGACTTCTTTGGTGACAGAGTAGCGCAGGTTGGGATCAAGCTCCTTGAGATTTTCAGCATCCAGGCAGCGGGGTAGCCCTGGGGAAAACTCGCTCCACCTGGGCAAGGGAAGAGATGGAGATGAGAACAAGACACTGATGGCTGGACCCTACCCTTCAGGGTCTGGAAAAGGTAACAGGCTGGGTCTCAGGGTCTGGGGGGCTTTGGGACTGGGAGCTCACAAGGGGTGCATGCCAGGACTGGGGATGTGCTGTTTCCGGTCAGATCTGAGGTTCAGCTGAATTCAGAGGGTAGGAGAAAGAGAGCCCCTTTGCCTCCAGAAAACTGCAGGCAGGTGCCAGAGGTGGGGACTTTGGGACGACAGCCCCAAATCCCTGAGTTGCTCACCGATATTTCTGCTGCCTCTCCTTAATCTCTGCCTGGCGCTGAGTGCAGAGCAGAGGGTGGCTGTCCTGCCAGATGACCTTGGCTGGGGGAGGGAAGGAGTGAGAGGAAAATCTGCCCCCACCCTCTGCACCCAGCCTCTCTCCTTCCTCTCCTCAGACCTAGGGTATGGACATCTCTGAACTGGAATGTTGGCCAGCCGCTGATCTCTGGGTCTGCTTTACCTCTCCCCCCAGGGTTGGAGAACCCCTGCCCACTCCCCCTTCTGTCCAAGGCAGGTCCTGCTTCAGTACCTGGAGTTTGCCCCCTTCAGTTCACTGACCCCCAACTCAACAGCTGAGGCCAGAGGGGACCAAAGAGCAAGCTGGTGGGGAGAGGAATGAGAGGCCATAGGGGTATCCACCCACCCCCTATACTGGGCTGCAGTTCCCTGTCCCCTACCCCTCTGTTCTTTTTTCCACCAGCCCCTCCCTCCTTATTGCACCCCCATCCTACCTAACCCTCTGGTCGAACCAGTCCTCCCCCGTCCCCCATGGACACACACCCTTGAGTATGATTCCTCCCATCCACTCCACTTCCTCCCCTGATCTCTCATGTCACCTCCTCTGCCTTCGCCTCCCCACTCTGTGTCCACACCAGCTGCCCAGAACCCCCCTTCCCGACCCACAACCACATTAGCTTCTCTTGCCCGCTCCGGTGCCCCCCTGCAGCCCTGTCCGCCCCGCCCCTCACCTGCCCCCTCCCGAAGCACCAGGCTCCCCGCCCCCTCCAGCCACTGGTAGCAGGGGAAGCGGAGGGGGGCGCCCTGCGGCGGCGTGAGCTGGAACCCGCGGCAGAACCAGGCGTCTGGGCAGGGCAGAGCGGGCGGCGCCTTGTGCACGCGCAGCAGCAGGATCTGGCCCACGTCCTGGGGGAGCGTCACCTCGAAGTCCTCCTCCTGGGGCAGTGGGCAAAGGCAGGCCCGTGTGAGTAGCGAGGGCTCGCAAGCGAGGGGCCAGGCCGGCGGCGCGGGCACTCACCTCTCCCCGGTTGAAGTCCTTCCCGAATTTGTGCAGCCGCAGGGACGGGCTCTCGCCTGCGGGTCCCACCAGACTCACTGACACGTTGTCCCAGGTCCCAGAACCTAGGAAGAAGCCGGTGGCCACACGCACCCGGTACTCGCCCATGGCCTGCCGTCGAGGGGGGTCTGGCAGTGCCGCAGGCGTCGAGGCAGGGGCCGGTGGGCTGGGGCTTTGAGGCGCTGGCTGCGAGGGGGATGGAGAGTCGTTGGGTGGCAGTGGAGGTGCTGGGAGACCTGTGTGCGCCTGGCTCAGGCTCCCGTGGCCTATGTTCTGAGAGATAATGCCACCCCGAGGCGTCCCGCCAGCACCTTCCCTTCAGCGGGGCGCAGGTGAGACTTCTCGGCTGAGGGAAGCCCTCGACCCCACCCCACAGTCTAACTTTAGCTCCTTCCGCTGTGGCCTTGGCGGCTGGAGCTGGCCTCCACCTCTCTGGATCTCCTTTTGGCTCCGGAGACACTCCCTTTCCCCTCCTCCAGAAGTTCTGGTTGGCTCCCCACAAAGGGCACTGGGTTCTTCTCCGGGTTCTTCTCCGAGTCTCCACCCTGTCCACTCCTAGCCCTGGAGGGCTTTTCCCTGTAAACCACTTTGATCGGCGGATATTGAGTTACCTAGTCTCCTTCCACTGCTAGCCCATCCCTCTTGTCGCTGTCCTAGGCTTCAGTGCTTTTTCGGGTAGGTGGGGTGAGGGTAGGGGTGGGGGAGTCTGTTTTCCGCCTTCCCAGGATACAGCAAAGACATCTGGTAAGTCAACATGGATGGGGGAGGCCAGTGCAGGGGCGGTGGGTGCAAAGATAAGAAGGAGGCTGGAAGAGGACCCAGCATGAAGAAAAAAGGGACTGAGGTTCTAGACAGTGTTCTGTGGTAGCCCATAGACCCCTTCCTCCAGCCTGTTCAAGTGTAATTTTCAAAAAAATTTAAAACGGCCGGGTGTGTTGGCTCAATCCTATAATCCCAGCACTTTGGGAGGCTGAGGTGAGAGGATTTCCTAAGCCCACGGGTTCAAGACCAGACTGGTCAACTTGGCAAGACCTCATTTCTACAATAAGTCAAAAAATTAGCTGGGCGTGGTGGCGTGTGCCAGCAGTTCCAGCTAGTTGGAAGGCGGAGGCAGAAAGATCACCTGAGCCCAGCAGGTTGAGGCCACAGTGGCCATGATCATGCCACTGCACTCCAGCCTGGGCGACAGAGTGAAACTCCAAACATATATATATATATAAACATGACTCATACAAATTAGAATGAACACAAGTTTACATTTTGTGCAACTCAGCCAGATGATAATGTAACTGAAAGCAAACTTGGCCACTTGCCACCCAAAGCCAATAGAGAGATGAGAGATAGTGAAAGGAAAGTGTATTCCAAAAGGAAGCAGATGGGGAAATGGCCAGGCTTATGCCTCCAACAGTTCATTTCAGCTTTGGGCTGTGTACAGGGGTGTGGGGAACATGTAAGAGTGACAATGGGAGCCAAGCCAGTCCACATGGCTTGTTCCAATGACTATCTTGAGTTATTGCCACATCTGGTGTGTGGGCTGGAACTATCTCCAAATTGGAGATTAACTGCAGCCGTGAGGTAATCTCTAGGTGGGGGCATTCCCACTGCTGTTAGTTTGCTTCAAGATTAAACCCTGGAACTTCTTTTTTTATTTTTTTTATTTATTTTTTATTATAGTAAGTGGCACTTTATTACGCTGGCCATCCCAGCGGGCCCGAGGGTCTAATGTGTCCAAATCGAGCCTGGAACTTCCAAGCAAGCACGAAATTAGATAAGTGAATACAATGTAAGGGTGTGTCTAGTGGGCAAAGGAAGCAAAGAAATCTCTCAACCATGTTTTAAGGTTTTATCTTAGGAGACAGAGACAAGAAAAAAAGCTTTTAAAATTCATTTTCAAATGAAGTACTCGGTTACAGGAATGCTGTTTCTAAGAACAATGAGAAACTGGGCATTTATAGGCTATCTAATAAAGGCATGTTAAGATATCATCACTGGGCAAGATATGAAACTAGTCAATGTTATACAGGACAATAAACTGAAAACTATAATCTTTAATGGTTTTTTTCATTAGCATCTCTACCGGACCCAAGTTATATGAACTTCACAGATTGAGGCCTTTATTAATAATAAATAGCAAAGTCGGCCGGGCTCGGTGGCTCAGCCTGTAATCCCGCGCTTTGGGAGGCCGAGATGAGTGGATTGCTTGAGCCCACGGGTTTGAGACCCGCCTGGGCAATTTGGCGAGATCTCATCTCTACAATAAATAAAAAAAAAAAAATTAGCTGGGCGTGGTAGCGCCCGCCTGTAGTTCCAGCTACTTGGAAGGCTGAGGGGAAGGATCGTCAGAGCCCAGCAGGTCGAGGCTGCGGTGGCCTGGAGCGTGCCACTGCACTCCAGTCTGGGCAACAGAGTGAGACTTCAACTCAAAAAATAAATAAATAGGCTGGGCTCAGTGGCTCAGCCTGTAATCCCGCGCTTTGGGAAGCCCAGGTGAGTGAATTGCCTGAGCCTGCGGGTTCGAGACCTGCCTGGGCAACTTGGCGAGACCTCATCTCTACAATAAATCAAAAAATTAGCCAGGCGTGGTAGCGCGCGCCTGTAGTTCCAGCTACTTGGAAGGCTGAGGTGGAAGGATCGCCGGAGCCCAGCAGGTCGAGGTTGCGGTGGCCGGGAGCGGCCACTGTACTCCAGTCTGGGCGACAGAGTGAGACTCCAACTCAAAAAAAAAAAAAAAAAAAGTAAATAAATAAATAAATAGCAAAGTCAAACAATGGTACATTCTTCTAGAAAATTAAATATTCTTAAAAGGACAAGGAGTTGTCCTCTTAATTTTATTTATCAGTTTAATAATATTTCTTAACAAGACTGTGAGTATATCAGCCAATCAAATCAAACAGATTTCCTTTTGGGGGTTCATCTTCCCCTCCCCCTCCTCCTCCCCTTCCCCTCCCTCTCCTTCTCCCTCCTCCTTCCCTCTCTCTCTCATTCTCTCTCCCTCTCAGTTTAAGGTCTCCACTCTCTTACTCTTCACTGTGGCTCTGATGTACAACCCACTCCCCTTGTCAAGCAAGTGGATGTGCATCCATCCTTCCAGACTTTCCTTGGCATTTGTGCTGTTTTACTTAGCTTTTTTTAAACCATAAAAGGGATCATATGTGAAAGGAGGTACCTACTTTTGCCTTAGCATAACTATTTTTGCTTAGACTTTACCCCGACATGCTTTGAATCTAGTACAGGTGAGACATAGATAGATAAATTCGCAATATGCAGGTTTTAGGAAGCGTTCAGACACCGACCGCTATGGCAGCAATCACATGACTAACCCACCTATCTGCCTGCTGTCCTGACCTCACCCGCTCACCTGACCTCAGTACTTGCACTTACCTGCCCCTTCGTGATGACATGGATCAGACCACCACCCAATCACCTTAATGACTTTCCCTCATCAAAGGGAAGTGTTAAAAGCATTCAACCTCCAGCAGCCAGCAGCCATTGCTAGGCCACTGTTATGTCATTACCACCACCATTGCCTTACTAGACTCTGGTGCAGCCACATGCTCTTTGAGCTATGGCTGTCGCTATGTTTCCTGACTTTGGCCCCCTTCCCTACTTTGGGGAGGTGAATCTTCTCTTTGAAAGGTGGTACCTATAGAAACCTAGAAGAAACTTCGCTTATTCTTAGTTTAGTCTTTTTGCTTCAGCACAACCATTAGAAAGCGTTCAGACATTCTACTGCAGGACAAGCAGCAGCCTATCCCATCCCCCCTCAGCAAATCTCCATCAGATGCAAGACCAGGACAGCCCAACCTTTCACTCTTCTCTTTCTCTTTTTAATTTACTTTTAAATAAACTATATTTTCCAACTTAACTTTGTACAATTCTTTGCATCTTTCTTGTGGCATTGGATCGCACACCAGACACACTCCCAGCGGGCCTGACCTAACATTCTGGAGGCCGCGATAGGACTGTGACCCTAACATTTCTGGAGGTTCCACCAAGATGTGTCTCTAACAATATGCTTATCATCGTGTGACTTGTGTTACATCTACATTGTATAACAATTCATAATTGTGGTGGTTAATCTTCGGTGCAAACTTGACTGGATTAAGGAATACCTAGAGAACAGGTAAAACATTACTTCTAGGTGTGTCTCTGAGGGTGTTTCCAGAAAAGATTGGTGTGTGAGTCAGTGGACTGAGTGGGGAAGATTTACTCTCAGTGGGGGTGGGCACCATTCCATCAGCTAGTGACTCTAATGGAACAAAAAAGGAGAGAAAGGAATTTCCTCTTTCTCTCTATTGGAGCTGAGCCCCTCTCCTTCTCCTCTCTTCTCCTTCCCTTGGCCATCAGAATTCAAGGTTCTCCAGCCAGGGACTCCAAGACTTATACCAGCATCCCTCATCCCTGGGTTCTCAGGCCTTTGGCCTTGGACTGAGAATTAATTCTTTGGTTTCCCTGGTTCTTAGGCTTTAAGTCTTGGGCTGAGCCAAGCTACTGGCATCCCAGATTCTCCAGCTTGCAGATGGCCTGCCATGAAACTTTTCAGCTTCCATATTCATGTGAGCCAATTTCCTTAATAAATCTTCTCATATATCTATATGTAGTCATACACTGCATAATGATGTTTTGGTCATCTGCTGATGTGGTCCTATAAGGTAATTGAAAAATTCCTGTCAGTGATGTCACAACTGTCATAATATTATAGCACAATGCGTTGCTCATATGTTTGTGGTGATACTGGTGTAAACAAACCTACTGTACTTCCAGTCATATAAAGTGTACAGTAATATCCTAGGGCTTCACATTCATTCACCACTCACTCACTGACTCACCCAGAGCAACCTCCAGTCCTGCAAGCTCCATTCATGGTAAGTGCCCTATACAGGCGTACCATTTAAAATATTTTGTACTATATTTTTACTGTACTTTTTCTATGTTTAGACACACAAATATTTACCATTGTGTTACAATTGCCTATAGTACTCAATATAGTAACATGCTGTACAAACTTAGGCTAGGAATTATTTATGTATAAATTTCTTCATTCAGCATGAATTTACCAAGCACTTATAGTGCACCATGGGCAGCTATAAACCTTGTCCTCCTGAGCTTACATCCAGTGATAGCAGTAAGGACCAGCTTATGTCAAGTAGAGCATGCCTCCAAGATAGCCTCAGCAGAGCAATAGGATAAAAGAGGCAAAACAGCTCTTAACTGCCTCATCTTGGAAGGGAAATAGGTCACTCCTCTCAGTCCATTGGCCAGAATTAGTCACATGGCCCTGACCTAACTGAAAGGTAGTCTGGGAAATGTTGGAAACTGCGTGGGTTATTTACTGAGTGTAAACTCTCTGCTACAGCAGCCAATGGTTTCTTCCACTCCAAGTTAAGTCAAACAGACTCCACCTCAGGGAGTTTGAGTAAAGAGGCAAATAATTCAAGGCAAAAATGGGAGGAGCTTCATTATTCCCATAGAGATGCCTGGGCACGGTATCTGTTGATTCTTGTGCCCCGGTTGCCTGGAGTTTCCTGGGTTTCTGATCTTCCCTGAGACTGCATGTTTTAACTCTTTAATTCTCAAGGCACTCCATTTATTTTCCATAAACTCCTTTATTGCTTAAGTTAGCAGGAATTGCTTTCTTTCTTTTTTTTTTTTTTGAGTTGGAGTCTCACTCTGTTGCCCAGACTGGAGTGCAGTGGCATGCTTCTGGCCACCACAGCCTCGACTTGCTGGGCTCTGGCGATCCTTCCCCTCAGCCTTCCAAGTAGCTGGAACTACAGGTGTGCACTACCACGCCCGGCTAATTTTTGATTTACTGTAGAGATGAGGTCTCGCCAAGTTGCCCAGGTGGGTCTCGAACCCGCAGGCT
>CAUYQG010013225.1:0-27146 GCA_963574415.1 Tarsius wallacei | reverse complement strand
TTAAAGTTTTAGTATATAAGAAATTGAAAGGTTTAGATGTAGAATCTGAGAGAGTAAAACAGATTTTATCTAACAACTGAAACTACAAAGGGGGCCTGAAAGACCAAGAACCTCATCCATGAAAAAAGAAACATCTGCACTGCACCAGGTGTGGAAAGATCTCCAGATACATATTCTTCCACACAAAGACTTTTCCAAAGTCCTGGGCCAGTGACTGTTGATATGGAGATAACCTGTTTCCCTGGATGATTTGAATAAGGAAGTTAAGTTTGTAAAGAGTAAAATTTGTTTAAAAGGTTATATGTATTAGTTAATTTGGGATATGAGTTTTGTTTTAAGTAGAGTTGTTTAATGAGAGAGGCTTTATAATTTTGTAATTTTGAGATTTTATATTGGCGGGTTATGGGGACTTTTTTTACAGGATAACGTCATCATGTCGGGATTATGTTGTTTTGGGTGTAAATAGTCTCCACCCCAAGCAAAAAGGAGAATACTTAAACTTAAGTATCGTTTTAACATCACAAAAAGAAACCAGGTAATTTGCTGTAAGTGACTCATTTTGTTACAGGGAATATCTCTCTTGTAGAGAAAAATATAAGCTCGCAACTGCCCACAATAAAATGGCATCTGCACCCCTTTAACAGGTGTCCAGTCTTTCTCTCCTCTTCCCCCTCTCTCCCCCCAAATGCCTATGCCATCTCCACCTTTTTGGGGTACTCCTTTGGATTATGTGGGAGCTCGTCTCTGACAGGAAATGACAGGAGACTCAAGATCACTGAATTGCACTATGTGTCTCTGATTATATGAGAAAGGTACATTTCAGGGACTGCCTGAACCCAGGGTCAAGACCAGTATGGGTACCTTGGCAAGACCTCTTGTCTACAATAAAAAAAAAAAATCTCCGCATGGTGGTGCATATCTGTCCAGCTACATAGAAGACTGAAGTGGAAGGATCACCTGAGCCCAGGAGGTCAAGACTGCAGTACTCCTGAGTGTGCCACTGCACTCCAGCTTGGACAACAGAATGAGACTCTGACTCAAAGCCTTTTGCAAATTAAAGGCTTTTTCTTTTATTTTTTATTCTTTTGTGTAATTTTTATAGTTTTATATTAGGGGAGGAATTTACTATGTTACCCAGGCTGGTCGTGAGTTCTTGGCCTCAAGTGATCCTCCCAGTTTGACCTCCCTATTGCTGAGATTGCAGCAGGCCCAGTCTCCACGACCAGCCTAAAGACTTTTTTATAAGATGAGGGTAGATTATACCTCCTCCTCCTCTGGGATTTAGGAAGGGTGCTGAGAATACCACTTGTGACATACCAAAGCTTTTGGAAGCTGAGAAAGAAAAGGTCACTGATTGGAGACACTTTAGGTGACAGGACAGCTGTCCTCCCCAGTGATACCAGGTTTCTGTAGAACTGTAATATAATGTCCCAGTACAAGTCCTTCTGAACAGGGTCCAAAAGCTGCCACTCCTCCTAGATGAACTCCATAACCACATCCTTTATTGTGAGTGATTCCTGTAAAACCACAGTCCTATTGAATGTGTTTATTTATCAAAGTGGAAGGAATGTAGAAGTTGTTCTGCTCTTTTTCACATGTAGGCTGCATCTATGGAGTTATCCCTTGGTATACTCAAGGATAGGTCCTATAATACCCTGCTTATGCCAAAAGAAGCATACTCAAGTCCTGCAAAGCCAGCTCTGCAGAACTGCTCATATGAAAAGTTGATCCTTCAAATATGTGAGCCCTGAATTCTGCAAAGACTGTATTTTTTAGTCATTTTTGGATATAAGTGGACCTACTCAGTTCAAACCGTAGTATTCAGGGTCAACTGTATTCCTACTTTTTTCAATATCCTGTGAAGGGAGCAAAGTTATATTTTAAAATTCTGTAACTGTGGCTTGGTGCGGGGCCTCAGGCCCATAATCCCAGCACTTTGGGAACCTAAGACAAGAGAATTGCCTGAACCCAGGAGTCAAGACCAGTGTGGGTATCTTGGCAAGACCTCTTGTCTACAATAAAAAAAAAAAGCTCCACATGGTGGTGCATATCTGTCCAGCTACATAGAAGACTGAAGTGGAAGAATCACCTGAGCCCAGGAGGTCAAGACTGCAGTAGTCCTGAGTGTGCCACTGCACTCCAACTTGGGCAACAGAATGAGATTCTGACTAAAAAAAAAAAAAATCTGTAATTGTGCACTCACCCATTAATTCAAGAAAACCTAAGCCAATAATATGTGGTAATTAAATCCTCTTGTTCCCTGAAAATATCTGCAGTGTATTTCAGCACCTATTTGCCATATCTGTATCTTTTGTAATAAATATTAGTGACAGAGTTATCGAGTCCATGCAGAATAATCTAGCATAATTCCCTCATGTAAACAATGCTATAACGTTAAGCAAACAGGCAAGTACTCTTTGGACCTAAAAAAAATAAGCTATAATACATGGGAGCATTTACATACATTATGTACATTGTATGTATATATACATACAAACAGGTGCATACCACACACATAAATACATATATAGACACAGACATTCTCACAGGCAAATGTTTAGAACACAGTAAAAATATTCATTTTGTTAATGTTATTCTAGGGAATTGGGATAAAATGTACAAGGGGGAAATTATTTTATCACTATTCAGTTTGAGTCTTTTATATTAAAAATGTATCCATGAGGCTGGGCATGCTGGCTCACATCTATAATCCCAGCACATTGAGAGGCCAAGGTGGGAGGACTGCCTGAGCCCACAGGTTCAAGATCAGCCTTGGTAACTTGGTCCCTAACTTTTCTAAATTTAAAAAAAATATTGGGGCATGGTGTTGTGTGCCTGTAGTTCCTGCTACTTGGAAGTCTGAGGTGGAAGGATCACCTGAACCCAGTAGGTCGAGGCTGCAGTGGCCCAGAGTGTGCCCTGCACTCCAGCCTGGGCAACAGAGTGACAGCCAACTTAAAAAAAATTAAAAATATATCCATGAGTCTGTGGTTCTTCTGATACCAAATACATGATGTCTTTTCCAACATAAAGTCTCCAACTCTCTGATTCTCTGATGCCAACTGGGTATCCTACAGTCCAATCCTAGTCTAACATTAACTAACTGAAGTTATCAGACTGTACAGGTTTAAGACCTCAGACCCACAAGTCTGTCCTCACATCAAGTGCCAGTTGCATGTACTGGGTCTCCAGGTTTCCTGAGCTTCTGTCTGACTTGGCTATAAATGTGGGAGTTGTCATGACCTCCCCTATCAGATTTGATGCTTTGCTAGAATGACTCACAGATCTCAGGAAAATGTCACACTTACTGTTCCAATTTATTGTAAAGGATACAAATGAGAGTGGAGATAGAGAAAAATTAGGCAGGCAGACAGGGCAGGTACCCCAATAATAGGTCTCACTGCAGGCCTCTGGGAATGATACACTTGAATTGGTAAACAAGCTCCCTAGAAGCTCTCAAGCTAGAACTTAAGTACTCACTGCTGGGATAGAATACAAACCTATCAGCTCACTGCCAAGTGCCGACCAATCAGCTCATCATTAAGTCTCTACAACTGTTGATATGTTCTTATTACCGACCAATCAGCACAGCTAGTGCCTGTCAATCAGTTCATGGTTAGTGCTAGTCAATTGGCTCCGGATTAGGGCTATAGAGGTACCAGGTTTCATCTCCAAATAGGCAACACTTCAGGTCCCCTCCCACAGTGGAAGATTTTCTGTCCTGTCAATTAATCCAGCTTTCTCACTTTCTGGCCATCTCATTCATGTCTTTCATGTTTCTTTCTTGTTTCATGCCCCCCCCCCCCCGGGCATGAGCCACGCCTCCGGCCCTGGAGAGCTTCTGCAGCTCCTCATCCGTATAGAAAAGTCACGTACCCCGGAGGCTGTCAGTCACTGGAGTCAGTTGAACAAGGAGAGATGCCATCAAAAGGCGAGACTGAAGCTGAGACAGTCCTGGGGTTAGGCTTATCAATCAGCCGATTCAGCAGCACTCTCAGGGCTTGGTATTCCAGTTCATTAGAGCTAACACTCCTGGGGCTAGACTTGCCAGTCCATCAAACTGACACTCTCTGTGGTTTGACTAGTTGACTCATTGAGCTGACATTCTGGAAACCCAGGCTGACGTGAAAACCCTATATCACAACTGAATAGTCAGAAGAACAGGTAGAAACTCTAAAGGGTCCCAAGCACAAGAAACTCTGTTCCCAAAAAAAGCTGGGATGCACTCCCATTTCTGCCTATGATCTCCAAATTCCAAAGGGGTTCTCATAGTGGCTTCATGGTAGGCGTGTTTGGTTAAGTTATCAACAATTTACAACAGAAAACAGAGTTTGGAGGTGGGGCTGAAAGTTCCCACTCTCTAATCAAGGCTTGGTCTTTCTGGTGACCAGCCTCCATCCTGAATGTATCTAGAGGTCTACCCCAAGTTACCTCATTAGCATAAACCCAGGTATAATTAAAGGATGTTGGTTATTAATAACAAGAGACACTCCTATTGCTCAGGAAATCCTAAGTGTTTTAGGAGCTCTGTGAAAGGAAACAAAGACAGAGGCAAAATTTATTATACCACAATGAGTCATTTCTGTAATTTAAAAAAATAAGGCAATAAAAGAGGTGAGCGGTTAAAAATGAACATGAACACAGGGAAGGGCTTTGTATTTTCTGAGATAAGGTAAAGCTCTAAAGTAAATTCTGTGGATCTCAATAACCCAAGCCATTACCAAACAGAACTTTTTACTCCCTATGGCCAAATCTGTTTCCAAACACTGGTTCAGGAACTGTTCATGGAGGAACTTTGAAAGCCATACCTTCCACTATCCAGAAAATTAGGGTTATTAAAAGATAAGCCCAGACTGGACAAGGCTAGGTATATAGGCGTCCAGACTGTGGGCTCCAGAAAAACTGTGTCTACTGAATTCTATTTAGTATAGCCCCACAGGGAAGTTGGAAAAATCATTTAAGAAACAAAACCTGCTTATATGTCCTTTAGACAAATGCTGTTAAGGACAGTCTACCTAATCACTTTATATACTCCTAAAAGATAAGATTTTTTTGATTTTATGTTGCTAGCTTGAGACTGCAGCTTTTGTTTTCATTTCTAGTTAAGGAAGAAATGACCTGATGAGGTCACCTTTCAGATGCTATTCATAGAGCCAAGACGTTGGCTGAATAGAGTCCTCTGTTTTCTGTCCTAAGGCGTTCCAGGGATTTGTACCTTTCATTTTGGTTTGGATGCATCATTTGTCTGTCTATTTGTCTTTGTACTGCTTGTTTATTGTGTGTCATGGGATCCTGAAATTCAAAATCAGTCAGTACTCTGAACTGTGTGCTAAGGAATTTCTCTGTTGCATTTTCTGAGGACTACAATGTCCACCTCTCAAAAGGCAGACTCTGGACTCTCTGTAATATGGACTGGCCTGCATTTAAAGTAGAATGGCCCTCTGCTGGGTTTCTGGATGTTAAAATTACTGAATCTGTTTGTAAGGCTGTGATGGGGAACCTTGTGGCCATCTGGATCAGTTCCCCTATATTCACTCAGTTCAGTCCAGAACCCACCACCCTGGTTAAAAGCATGTTCTCCTGAAACCACCAGTGGAGTCCTGGTCTCTTCATCTCTTAAGTGGACAAGATGTACTAATCCTCATGTTATGGACTCTCCTTCACCTAAGCCACCTCTCCCTGAGGCAAAGGTGGCACTATACCCGTTACCTGTAGCCTCTGCTTCCTCTGGGTTGTATGCTGTTTTGCCCCCCTCTACTGAGGATCCTCTTGATGATCCAGTTAACTCTAATACTCCACTGTATGCTTCCCAGGCTTCCTTACCCACTGTTACCTCCACCACCTCTTTTTGCCCACAGCCGTCCACAGTCCCAGCTGTAGCTGAGGCTGCTCCCAGTTCTAACTCCATTTTATCTTCTCCACCTTTGACTGCTCGACTCCATTCCTGGAATGATCTGGTCCCGGACTGATCTGACACCACTCCTTCCCTTATGGGAAGTTCCTTCTGCATTGGGGGCAGATCGAGCTGGGAGGTTGTTTATGGTATATACTCCCTTTTCCTCTTCTGATTTATATAACTGGAGGTATCAGAAACCCCCTTTATCAACTAAGCCATAGGCCTTGATTTTTTTAATGGAATCAGTTCTGCACACCTATTGCCCCACATGGGATGATTGTCAACAGCTCCTTGTCACTTTGTTTACTGCTGAAGAGTGGGAACACATTAGAACTGAGGCCAGGAAGTGTATTCTGGACTCTATTGGGGACACACAAGAAGAAAACCAAGATATACTTGATAGAGATTTTCCCCCTTCTACCCAGACTGGGACCCTAACTCTTCAGCAGGATCCAGGGCATTGGATACCTATCACTAGGCTCTATTAATGGTAACGGGGGCAGCTTGAAAACCTATTAATCTTTCCAAAACCACTGAGATTCTCCAGGAACCCAAGGAGTTTCCAGGGGCATTCCTTGAGTGCCTCCAAGAGGTGTTTTGGACCTACACAGCTTTTGATTCCTTGGTTCCTGAGAATGCTTGAGCTGTACATCTTGCATTCATGGTTCAGGCAGCTCCAGACATTTGGTAGAAGTTACAAATATGGGAAGACTTTGTAGGAATGGATATTTGTCCTCCGCTCAAAATAGCCCACAAAGTTTAAAATAACTGAAATGCTAAGAAACAAAAGCAGGCAGTGCAGGCAACTGATAAGCCTGCAAAAAGACAAGTCAAAATCCTGGTAATGGTGTTCTGGGCCTCAGGGGCTGATTCCAAGCCTCCCCGTCAAAAGTTCAATAACAAGAAGGACGAACAGGGTCAGAAACCCAGACGCATTTGATTGGCAAAGAATCAGTGTGCTTATTGCAAAGAAGGAGGGCATTGGGTCAAAGATTGCCCCCTTTGCCCAAAACAAGAGAACCCTAGGCAGTTCTGATCCTGCCATCTGCTGAAGAGGCTGTAAATAATTCTGACTGATGGGGCCAGGGCTCTTTCTCCTTATGCCTCCAAGAGACCATGGTAACAGCAGCTATTGAGGGTCACCCAGTTCAACTCTTAGTGGACACTGGGACAGAATATTGGTCCAGAAAATACCATTGGGACCTATGTCTAAGAGGTGGGTTTTGGTTCATGGAGCAACAGGGGTAGTTACTAATTGCAAGTTCACTTCCAACCGGATTGTCAATTTGGGACAAAAGCAAGTCACTCACTCATTTCTAATAGCTCCAGACTGCTCTTTCCCTCTTATGGGTCAAGACTTACTTCAAAAGTTAAAGCTGCCATTGTGTTTTCACCTGACAAAACTGAAATGTTCATTCCTAATGCCTATCAAATGCTCTTAATGATTCTGCTCTCTGAAGAATATTTTTTAACTTTCTCAAATTTGCTACTGAAAATGCCCCATCAAGTTTACTTCTACAGTTACAACAGGAGTTTCCTTCAGTCTGGGCAGAGACCAACCCACCAGGACTGGTGAAACATCACCCTCCAGTGGTGGTAAGTTTAATAGCATCAGCTACTCCTGTTGGCGTTCATCAGTACCCTATGTGTTTACAGGTCCGGAAAGGAATTTCTCTTCATATCAAAAGACTCTTAATCGCTAATATTTTAATCCCATATAAGTCAGCAGGGAACACTCCCTTTTTGCCATTTCAGAAACCAGGAACTTCTGATTATTGACGAGTTCAAGACTTAAGAGAAGTCAATAAGTGAGTTGAAACTATCCATCCTACTGTTCCTAACACATATACTTTGCTCAGCCTGCTTCCTTCTCAACATCAGGTATATACTTGGTACTGGATTTAAAGGATGCATTTTTCTCCATTCCTTTATCCCCTGTTAGTCAACCTATCTTTGCTTTTGAATGAACAGCTCCTAATTCAGGGGACACCAGTCAGTTAACCTGGACCCGTTACCACAATGTTTCAAGAACTCCCCAACTTTTTTTCCCCACAACTGTTGAAATAGCCCACAACAGGATTTGTCAGGGTTCCATGCCCTACACCCTGAATGTACTTTACTCCAGTATGTTAATGATCTCTTGCTTGCAACTGCAGACCTGACACTTGTTTACAAGGTACCAAGGGTCTGCTACAGCTTCTTCAGGACTTTGGCTATCGGGCACAGCTTTGCTCCACCAAAGTTTCCTACCTGGGATACCAACTAAAAGAAGGTAAACGAGCCCTAACCTCAGCTCAGAAAGAGGACATTCTTCAAATCCCCATGCCTACCACCAAGAAACAGGTACGGGAATTCCTGGGGGCAGCAGGGTATTGTCGACTATGGATACCAGGATTTGCTGAAACTGCCAAAGCTCTGTACAAAACCACGGCAGGGGATCAGCCCCTAAACTGTGCTGTTACTGAAAGGAACAAGCATTCCAGCAGTTAAAAATGGCCCTAACCCAAGCCCTGGCTCTAGCCCTTCCAGATGTCACTGAGCCTTTCCACTTGTTCATTCAAGAACAACAAGGGATTGCAAAAGGGGTCCTCACTCAGGCCCTAGGGCCATGGAGGAGACCGGTAGCTTATTTGTGAAAGACTGGATCCAGTTGTTTCTGGCTGGCCATCTTGTCTTTGGGCAGCTGCAGCCACAGCCATACTAGTTAAAAAAGCAGATAAATTGACTTTTGGCCAAAATATGGCTTTGACTGTTTCCCATGCTGTAGAAACTGCTCCAGGGAGACTCTGGTCGCTGAATGTCAAAAGCTCATATCACCCAGTATCAAAGTCTCTTGCTTGACCAACCTAGACTCACTTTCTCTCCTACACAGTGCCTCAATCTGGTCACTCTATTGCCTGATGACAATCTGGAAATGCCAGTTTATGACTGTGAATACATGTTGGACATCTCTCAGGCTAGCTGGCCTGATCTTCAGGACACTCCTTTGAACCAGGCTGATGCTGAATTGTTCACATGGTAGCAGCCTGGTAATAAAGAAAATCCACAGGGCTGGTACAGCTGTAACAACAGTTCAGGATGTAATTTGGTCACAGGCATTGACTCACGGTACCTCAGCTCAAAAGGCTGAGGTAATTGCTTTAACTCAGGCCCCACCCTCAGGAACAGGGAAACAGGTAAACATCTTCACTGACAGTTGGTATGCTTTTGCTACATTGCATGTGCATGCCATGATCTACAAGGAATGAGGTCTTCTTATCGTGGCAGGTAAGACTATAAAGAACAAGAAGGAAATCTTAGCCCTCTTAGAGGCTATATGGCTACCCAAATAGGTAGCTATCATTCGTTACAAGGAACATCAGAACTCAGATACTCCAGAAGCAACTAGAAACTTCCTGGCACACCAGGCAGCTTGGCAGGCAGCAGAACTCCCAGTTGAATCCCTATCTTGCTAACTAAAACATTTCCAGTTCCTTCTCTCCCAGAACAGCCTACTTATACCCAAGAAGAACAGGTGGACCTAGTGGGATCTTACAAAGACTCCAACAGATGGTGGATCAAGGACTCTAAAACTGTCCTGCCTGAAATCTTGGGACATACCTTGGTAAAACAACTATACTGTACTGCCCATTTGGGAGGTACCAAAATGATTGAACTGTTAAATCATTTTTATCATATTCATAATTTTAAAAGCATAGCTGCAATGGCAGCCACTATGTGCCCAACCTGTGCTCAAGTCAATGCAAAACAAGGGCTCTGATCCCTGGATGGTATTAGGGCTCAAGAAGCAACTCCCAGAGAAAAATGGGAAGTAGACTTCACGGAAACAAAGCCCTCTCATGTGGGGTATAACTATTTGCTAGTATTTGTAGGTACTTTTTCTGTGGGCAGAGGCCTTTGCTACCAAAAATGAAACCATGCTAATGGTTACTAGGCCTTTACTAAATGAAATTTTTCCTTGGTTTGAGCTTCCCCTCTTTATTGGTTCTGACAATGGTCCTGCCTTCACCTCATCCATAGTGCAACTGGTTAGTAAGGCACTAAACATAAACTGGAAATTACATTGTGCTTACCAAGCACAAAGCTCTGGGCAGGAAGAACACATGAACCAAACTCTGAAATCTACTTTAAGCAAATTAATAATAGAGACCTGTGGAAAATGGGTAAATCTCTTGCCTACGGCTCTTCTCTGTACTTGATGCACCTTATATAAGGCTGGGTTTACTTCATATGAAATCATGTTTGGGAGACTCCCCTCCTTTGTTGCCCCAATTGTGGAATCCCATTCTAGAATAAATAACTAACCAATCTCTGTTAAAGTATCTCTAGTCTCTACAACAGGTCCAGGTAACTGTACACTCCAATGTTCATGCTGTTTTGCCCACTCCATCCTTCACATTTTGTCATCTATTCCAGTCCAATGACCTGGTTTTCATCAAAAAGTTCCAGAAAGGACTAACTCCTACCTGGAAGGGACCATTTCTCATCATCCTCACCACTCCAACAGCAATCAAGGTCTACGGGATACCAGGTTGGATTCACCACACCCGAGTTAAAAGGACCAGGGAAACTGACCTAGCTCCACCAGCTCATGTCATTAATTGTGCTCAGCGGCAAGGGACACCAAATATCCACTCCCTCATTCAACAAGGAAAGACAGCCACCATTCAGCCACCTGTACTGCAACTAAGGACTCCAAGAACCCTCTCAAGGTCACTTTTCAAAGTGCATCTAAACCGTGAGACTCAAACGTACTGGTTGCTAGTTATGCCTCTTGTTTTTGTAATCCCACTTGTTTTGGGTTTTGGCACAGAATTTCTTACTATAGCTCTTGCAGATTGAAAATGTGGCAAAAAGTCTGTTAATAATATCCTATCTCCTATGCATAGAATATGCTATTGCCCTACTATGTTATAATAGTGCTTCTTAATTTGTTTCCCCCCTGTTGGAATAACTTACCATATTGCCAATACATTTTTTTAACCTCTTTTACATCAGGGAAGGTCCTAGCCCTGGTACAGTTTAAAGTAAACCTTCCTGACCTGGCACAAATAGAAAAGCAATGTATATCTGGAAACCTGTATGGTAAACACGATATACAAAATCATTACTACAGCCAATCATGCAAAGAGTGGGCACCCCCCAGTTATATAAAGAATGTAGACTTTTATCTCTGTCCCAGTAATCCCACTGACCACAGCTGTAACCAGGAAAACTATTTCTGTTGCCCAGACTGGAAATGCATCATCACCATTGCAACTACAGTAGGGGGGGGTCTGATGACACCTCTGAAATTACCCTTTGGCCAGGTGCTGATCCAGGATGACCTATATAGAGAGAGTTTACCAATCCTCTCCATTATTCCTGGAGTACAGGAAATACCTGGGCTACACAACTCTATATGAATGGGTATCACCATGGTGCCATATTCACCATCTTGCAGCAATCACCTATAAAACCATGATCATAGTTGGCAGAGCTGAAGGTTCCCATGTTCAGTTATCACCAGCCACCTCAGGCTCTGCCTTCTGCCCACCAACCCACTACCCCGGGTTCATCTCAACAGCTTCCAAGTCTGTCATGACCATTTCCAAACCTGACTTGTCAACCGCCTAGTCTTTTTCCTATGGTGAATTATATGCACCATCTATTTAATGTTACTATGCCTCAGTTGGTCTCAGATTGCTTGCTTTGCTTACAGCCAAAACCCCCTTAATATGTGGGCCTAGGAGTTGAAACTCCTGTTATATGGAGAACTGCACTCTGGAAATGGCTCACATTACTCCAGGTGATGTAACTGGTAAAACCTCCTGCCTTGTAACTCCAGGTTTCAATCTAACAGCTTTTATGTTCTCTGATATTTGTAAATGATCCCTCACCCTAACCATGGCTGAATCCATGGCCTATATGGCCCCAGCCAACACCTAGTTAGATAGTTCTACAGGCCTTAAAAAATGTGCTACTACCAAAAAGTTAATTAATCAGCCTACCTTGTATATTACTGTTCATGTGCTGCCTCAAGTTTATTCTTATAGTGGTCCTGAGGAAACTCTTCTGCTTAATCCCCCTGGTCTTCCAATGGCTCATTCAAAATGCCCTGTTCCATTGGTAGTACTTGCCTTAGTCAGGCTAAGTATAGCAGGAACAGCTGCAATTGGCACTGCCACTCTGGCTCGTGAGGAACTGGCTTTATCTAACCCTGCCCAGAAAATTAATGGTGACCTGGGGAATCTGCAGTTTGCCATGGACCACTTCCATGACCAGGTAGAATCCTTGGTTGAAGTTGTCCTTCAGAATCATAGAGGCCTAAATTTACTTTTCCTATCCAAGGGGGAATCTGTGTAACCCTTGGAGAAGCTTATTGTTTTTATGCCAACAAATAAGGGGTTATTAAAGACACCCTCCAAAAGGCCTGAGAAAATTTAGACAAACGACAAAAAGAAAAAGAACATAATAAATCCTGGTTCCAGGCTTTATTTGATTGGAACCCATGGTTAACTACTCTTGTTACTAGTCTAGTTGAACCCCTCATACTACTCCTCCGTCTCCTTATTGGGCCCTGCATAATAAATTGAATTATCCATTTTATCAAACAATGAATCAGTTCCGTGAAACTTATGTATGTAAGACCCCAGCATAATAATATACTTATGACATATGAATCAATGCATTGATTCATAAACAACTAAAAGGGGGGAATGAAATATCTATCAGCAAAACCTATAATAGCCTGCTGAAATAGCTTGCTTGACATGAGTAAGGAACTCCATTTTGTAACAGATCTTCCATCTTGGCCTAGAGATGACGCCCTTATGTAACCTTCTCATAATCATACCACACACCTACATTCCTGTGCCCTTTGGTGATTGGAAACTCCCTAGTTGCATAAATTCTGTAACCATCTGTACCCCTTACTACCCCTTACTAATCATATGATTTGCCAAGCAATATTAATCAAACTGTACAGCTTATGTTTACCTTTAAAAGACCCACTACTCACTCTGTTTGCCGTGAAGTGTTATTTGGGACTCTAGTCCACTCTCGGTCACTGGCGTCAATAAAGGACTCATAATCTCACCTTCCCTGTGTGTTGGCATTGTGTCTCGAAAGCCAACTATAACATTTTAATGCGGACATCGGCACTTCATTGCCATAGAACTGGCCTCAGCAGTACCGACATCTGCATTTCAAGGCTAGGCAACTGCCCAATAAGCCATGACTGGGGTTTTATAAGTGGCCTGCAAGAGAACAAAGAATACTGGTTGCTCTCTATGAAGCCAGTCACCCCTCCTTTTTTTTCTTTATTAAACCTTTTTACCACCAGTGACTCATCTCTTCCTTCTCAGCTTATGCTATATAAATAAGAAAGAAAAACAACTTATTTGATCAGTTACAGTTATAAACTTGATTTTTTTTGAGTAGGTGTTTTCCTCTGTCCCCCAGGCTGGAGTGCAGGGGCTCCCTCAGGGCCACCCCAGCCTCGACATGCTGGGCTCAGGCAATCCTTCTGCCTCAGCCTTCCAAATAGCTGGATCCACACACATGTGACACCATGCCCAACTAATTTTATTTTATAATGATTATAGTGATAGGGTAATACCATTTTGTCTAGGATGGTCTCAAACCCACGGGCTTAGACAATCCTCACACCTTGCCCTCCCAAAGTGTTGGGACTATAGGCTTGAGCCACCATGCCTAGCAATAAACCTGATTTTTTGATTTGCCTTGTTGGAAAGTCCCTGATGACATAATTGTATGCTAGTTGCCTGCTCTTGATTGACTGGGATTAAGTTCTGTTTTTCCCTAACCCAAACATTTAAGCAAAATGACTCAAGGGATGCTTAGGTTTTCAGGTGAAGCAAAGTTAAGGCTGTTTTAAAGACCGAACGTTTCTTGTTTGCTCAGAAATTTCACAGCCTGGTCTTGACTGACATTTTGCTTTAGCACACTTCTTTCCTGGCCTATGCCATCAAGGCTGTAGTTCCTTGCTTTCAACTGAGAAGATGGCATGAGGACACAAGATCTCTGTGCCATTCTATCACTTTGATGTGTCTGCTCCTCTCAACTCTGGCCTGGCCTCTCTGTGAGCCTTAGCCAAAGCTCGATTCAGCTGCAGAAGCAGTAGTGAGCAGTGATAGGGACAAATCAAATATGCTTTAAGGTCAGCTGGGCACAGTGGCTCAAGACTGTAATCCCAGCACTATGGGAGGTCAAGAGGAGAGGACTGCCTAAGCCCAGTCTGAACATTCTTTGAAACTCTAGGGTTTCTTTCCTGTACGAGCTATTTGTATAAAGTGAGTTGTGACTTAACACAGAAACCTTTTTCACATATATGACATTCGAAGTGTTCCTCTATCATGTGAGTTCTTTGATGTTTATTAAGGCATGACTTATCAGCAAAAGCTTTCCCACATTTCTGGCACTAATAAGGTTTCTCTCCTGTATGGGTTCTCTGGTGTAAAATGAGGTGGGACTTCTGGCTGAAGGCTTTCTAACATTTACTGCATCCATAGGATTTCTCTCCTGTGTCTGTTCTTTGATGCTTCATGAGGTCTGACTTTTCAGAAAAGGCTTTCCCACAGTCACCATAGTGTTTCTCTTCTGTTTCAGTTTCCCAATGTTTAATAAGTTTTGAATTATGACTGAACACCTTCTCATATGCATCATATGCGCTATATTGCTCTCCAGTATAAATTTTCTCTCAGTATAAAGAAAAAATTTGTCATAACCATTAAATTCATCTTCATTTCTTGCATTACTTCTATTTTGAATAATGTAATCTAAATTAGGTTTCAGATGCTTCCTAAGGGAGTTGAATGTATGAGGACTTTGAGTTAAAGAGGCATAAAGGTTTGAGCTCAGATGAGATATTGTTTTCCCAAATGTATGATATCTCTGGTGTCTCTTCATTGTTTTAAGGTTGTTTTGGTTTTCTTGACGCCCATCTGTGTGATCATTGACTTTCCAGGTATCTTCTAGAAAGGAGACCAATGAATCCACAGTGATTATGTAATAGAAAGGGCAGAATCTCATAGAAAAGACCAAGGAGAGGAGAGAAAGTGAGACTGAAGGTAGAGAATGGAAGTCTGAGACATTTATAAGAGAAAGAAAAAAAAAGAAAACACTATGAGAGGTATGGGATAAAAACAAAATGACAAGAGAGGGAAATTTATGAATACTTGAGAGTATAAGAAAAGAAAAGCAGAACCATGGAATAGAGGAATGAAGGCAAGGAAAAGCCAGCAAACTGAAGATGCCAGGAGAAAGACTAACCAGAAAAGAAAGTTCCAAGGAAAGCCAGAGAGGAATTTGATCAAAGAGCATAAAAGAAGAACAACTTGGTGAGACCTCATCTCTGCAATAAGTCAAAAAATTAGCTGGGCGGGGTAGTGCATGCCTGTAGTTCCAGCTACTTGGAAAGCTGAGGCAGAAGGATCACCAGAGCCCAGCAGGTCGAGGCTGTAGTGGCCTGGAGCAGCCACTGCACTCCAGTCTGGGTGACAGAGTGAGATTCCAACTCAAAAAAAAAAAAAAAAGATGGTCTATATGAAAAGTTGTTTAACTGTCTCTTCTACTAAATAGATGTAATTAGCCACTCTCAAGATTAAAGAAGACTCCTTAAAATAGGCCATATTAGGCTGGGCTTGGTGGCTCACATCTGTAATCCTAGCACTTTGGGAGACCAAGGTGTGAGAGTACTGCATGTTCTACATGTTCGAGACAAGCTTGAGTAACTTGGTAAGACCTCATTTCTACAATAAATTAAAAAATTGGTAGGGCATGGTAGCACATGCCTATAGTTACAGCTACTTGGAAGGCTGAAGCCAAAGGATTGCTTGAGCCCTATAGGTTGAGGTTGCAGTGGCCAAGTGCATGCCACTATTCTCTAGACTGACTGAGACTCCAAATAAAAAAAAGGCATTTGAGAAGACATAAACAAGCTGATTCTCAAATGTATATGAATAATAAAAGAAGGTGGAAAAGTCAAAACAAAATTGAAACAGAAATTGGAGGATGTAATTAATTATCTGATTTTAAGACTTACTTTAAAGCTATGAGAACCAAGACAAGTGTAGTATGGACAAAGACATAGAGTTAAACAGAAGAAATAAAATGTCTGGAACAATTTCTATATTAATACAGTCAACTGATTTTTATATCAATATGGTGAGTCCACTGGGTAAATGATCTTTAGCCAATATGTTGCTGGAACAACTGGATAGCCATATTAAAAAAAAGAAACTTTGATCCCTATCTCACTCCATATACTTAAGTGCCAAGAAATAATTACCTCTTCTAAGAAGCTAGTCCAATTTCTCCTTATGACCAACACATAACTTCTAGTGTGTCTCAAGTTATTTGAGGGTTAGGCAGAATTCTGAAGGTGTCTACTCAAGATTCTTTATCCCTTAGTTGTTTAATCAAATGTTAACTAAGGAACTGCTGTGAAAGGACACTAGAGATGATGTTAGGATTACTGATGGTTAAGCCCAATATAATCACATTAAGACATTCAGCAGAAGAGGAAGACCAAGAGTCCTTCAGAGGGATGAGACAAAGAAGACAATGGGAAGATGTAAGTATGAAAGAAACTGTACCCACTAATGTTAGAAGGTGGCCACATGAAAAGCAGCAGGAATGTAGACAGCTTCTAGGAGTTTTTAACACTGACAACAACTAACCCCACTGACAACCAGCAAAGAAACAGAAATGTCACACTTACAGTCTGCTAACAACCTGAATAAGCTTGGAAGATGATTCTTCCCAGAACTTTTCATTAAGAGCACAGTTGGCTCACACCTTGATTTCAGTCTTATGAAACATTAAGCACAGAAAGCAGCCACACCAACCCAGACTCCTGATGTAAATAATTGTGAGATAATACATTGCTGTTGTTTATAGTTGTTAAGTCTCTGCAAATTCACTAGAAAGAAAGGCAAAAGTGATAAATAAAATCTCAACAAGACCTTGATCATTTTCTTTTGTTCTTAGAAAAAAAACAGCATTTCTGAGGCATGATCTATGATGTTGTCTTCTGATTTTGAACTTCTCACAAGTAATTTCTAATCAAGGGTAAAAGAGACTTTTCAGAGAGAGAAAAAATTTTAGAATTGTCAAAATTATACAATACCCTTCTCTTGATGAGGGACACATTTTTAAAAGCACAAAGTTATGGTTGGAAAAAAGAGCCTTCAGTGATCAGACTAATCAGCATATATACAAATGGGGACTTTCTAATCCTCTACCCTTACCATAAACATAGATACAGAAAAAGACAAAGGGAACCTGAACTATCATCTGTCTTATACAGAATCAGAGCAACTCAACTGCCAGTGGGATAGCTGATACTGGATGTCCACTCTGAGATCTGGCAGGTTCTAGAAGCTGGAGACCCAAGTTCTAGACTGGAAATCAAAACAAGGTAGATGGAAACTGTAAATCTGTACACCAGGTGTTAGAGATTCTTAAGTGTGTAAATCAAACTTCTTTATGCCTAAATCTTTCCACCTGTAGCAAAAGTTCTATTTAAAAGACAATTCTCAAAAAGAAGACATATGAGCAGCCAACAGACATATTTAAAAAATGCTAACAAATCACCAGAGTTATGCAGATCAAAACCACATTGTGATACCACCTAACTCCTGTAAGAATGGCCATTATTAATAAAACAAACAAACAAAAAACAGATGCTGGTGAGGATGTGGAGAGAAGAGAAGATTTCTATACTTTGGGTTGGGAATTCAAACTAGTTTGCCCTCTATGGAAAACAGTGTGGTGATTCTTAGGAGTACTATAAATTGACATTATAAACAACCCACCAATCTCCCTTCTGGAATATACCTGAAGGAATTCAAATCATTCTACAAAAAGGACACCTGCACATACATTTATTGCAGCAAAATTCACAATAGCAAAAACATGGAACAAACAGTGCTGCACATCAAAACTGGACAGAATTTTTTAAAATGTGGTACATATCTACTCATAAAGAAGAACAACATTATGGACTTCACAGCAACTTGGGTAGATTTGGAGTCTATCATACTCAGTGATCTATCACAAAAAACAAAGGACCAATAACCACGTTCTCACTTATAAATGAATCCTAAATACCTATCATAATACTACAAAAAGCTATTGGCAGTAGTGGAACACTGCTGGGGTGGGGGGCGAGAGAAGCGGTGACACATAACATCAATAAGGGTACCTGATCCCAATCAAGGTGAAGTGAGGACCAGTGGGAGGTCCAAACTTCACCTGTACCTAGACCACTTATGTACACAAATCTGACTTGTACCCCAGATATCTAAAATAAAAATATAATAAAAGTTGTTTGCTTAAGATACTGCATTAGACACTGTTCTAGAAGTTACTGTTAATAGTGATGTAGTTGGTGATAGGCCAGGTATGGACACCTCCACAGGACACACAGACAGCTAAAAAGGTTTCCTCAGGAGCTTACAAGGAGAAAGTTTGTGGAGTCAGGTTCATTAGGACCCACACCAAAGTCTCCTCTAAGCCCCAACATGAACTCCATCTGGCCCACTAGAACAGGAGGAACCAGGACACACATATTTCACACACCAATGTATTCTGTGGGAGATTCTTCCCATCATAGCGATGCTACTGAACAAACCCACAAAGAACCAACTGGGGCCAATCCATAAGCGTCTGCCTCAGTCAGAGCAGAACTGCCAGATGGGTTCAGTATTGACCAGCCCAAGGCCAGTTCCCTCACATTTTGCCAAAGGTAGCCCCAGCAGCCACTGTTTGGGATGCAGCTGGGACCCTCTTCGACTGAAGTGGACACTCAGGTAGAATTGATTCACATAGAAAAAAAGTGGTCAAAGGAAAATGAAGGGTGTCTGCTGGAGACCCCTGCACAAGCTAAACAGTCAAGATGCACAAGCACCTAACATCAAAACCAATTGTTAGGCCTCCAAATTATACTCTCAGAAACCTCAGCAGCTGAGTACTGTTGTCTCAGATGCTGCCCTTGGCCACACTGCACTTCCCTGGAAGCTCAACAACCCTGCACAGGAGCCTCAGTTCCCAGAAAATGTAAACAGGGACTAGACACAGGGGAGACTTCACTCCCCAAATCCAGCTGAGCTTGTTTCCCCCCTGGGGGCACCTGGTCCCCACTGCTGGCAACTGTGGCATTCTGAGCTCACCCTTAGGAGCTGAACATCCAAGGACTCCAGTGCTTAGACTGAGTCTCATCTGCCTCCTGTTACCCCCAACATAATTTTTAATCTGTATAATCCACTTGATACATCCTCCTTGAACATAATGAATATATTTAAAAATCTATTTATTCATTTGAGTTGAGGTCTCACTCTGTTTCTCAGACTGGAATTCATGGCATGACCACAGCTTACCACAACCTCAACATCCTGGGCTTGGGCGATCCTCCCACCTCAGTCTCCCAAGTATCTGAGACCACAGGCACATGCCACTATACCCGACTAATTATATTTTTAAAAATTTTGTGTAGACACAAGGTGTCTCTACGTTGCCTAGGCTGGTCTCTAACTCTTGAACTCAAGCAATCCTTCTGGCCTCACCTCCCAAAGTGCTGCCATATAGACATGAGCCACAGTGATGGGCTGATATGAAACATTTGTAATAGCTGTTTATAACATGTTTTTCTGCTAATTCTATCATTGTGCCACATATAGATCTCTTTGAGCTTACTTTTCTTCATTACGTACCACATTTTCCTGCTTTGTTTGCATAACTAGGTTTTGATTAGATTCCAGATCTACTAAATTTTACATTATTGATTAATGAATTGCTTTCTATTCCTTTAATTATTGGACTCTACTCTGGAAATTTACTAAATTACTTGGAAAATTTGGTCCTACAGTGGCCTGTATGGATGCTATGTGAGGAGGCTTCAAAGCAGACTTTAATCTCCAGTTAATATGAGCCACCCATTAATGAAACACTTTTAAAAACTGACTGCAGGCTGGGCTCAGTGGCTCAGCCTGAAATCCCAGCACTTTGGGAGGCTGAGCTGAGTGGATTGCCTGGGTCCATGGGTTTAAGACCTACCGGGCAATTTTTCAAGACTTCGTCCCTACAATAAATCAAAAATTAGCTGGGTGTGGTAGCGTGCACCTGTTGTTCCAGCTACTTGGAAGGCGGAGGCGGAAGGATCACTGGAGCCCAGCAGGTCGAGGCTGCAGTGGCCAGGAATGTGCCACTGCACTCCAGTCTGGGCAACTCAAAAAATAAATAAATAATAAAATACCTGCCAATTCTCCAAATGTTAGGAGGTGTTTCCAGTCTAGCTGGTAGAAGCACAAATTATTCCCAACCTTGTATGAGTGCCAAAAATTTTTCTGTCGTTTCATTCCTATTGGTTCCTTTTCTAGTCAGAAGAATAAAGGGGTTTCTCAGATATATGTGCTGAATTATGACTTACAGAAAGGTTTGTGGGGAAACTTTCTAGAATTCTGTCTGTTACAGCATATCTCTTCTCCAGTAATCAGACCCATATATTTAGGCAAGGCTAAATTTCTGAAACTCTAATTTCTGTCTCAATTCAGAGAGACAACTGGGATCTGTTTGGGCTTTTGCTCTCTATGTTGCAGATCGGAAGTTTTCTAAAGGCAGTAAGCTGGGACAATCATAGCATATAATGATTGGAAGAGTCTTGCTCATTTAATTTGTTTCCTTTCAGGAAAAGCTGTCAGAATTTCTCTATTTCCCAATGTATGTAAAAGTTCATTCATATATTTTATTTATTTTTTAAAAGACATTTGAGGAGTTCTGGTAAGATGGCGATGGCACAGGTGGGATTGTGAGATTCTCCAAAAGTGAGTTCCCATAAAGACTCCTGCTTTCCTGCCCCCACCCCTCCACCCCCACCGCCAGCCGCAACAGTCTGAGGCCTGAAGACGCTCGGTCCCATGCATGGCTGGCTACAGCTGCCCCTCTGCAGCTGCTGCTCCATCCCAGGCAGCCCCAGGCCCTGGCCACATGGAGTTCCCAGCTCCCTCCCCAGCTACACCATCTAACTTGGCCCCAAGCCACCTACCTGTGGAGGCCCTTGGATACCGCCTTGTGGAGATCTGGGTTCCCTTGCTGGCTACACTGATCTGCCCAGCACTCAGTGACTGCCAGCTCCCTCCCTGGCTGGGCACCCAGCCCAGTCTCAGGCCGTGGCAGCCCGTGGAGGCCCTCCATGCCCACCCCTCAGAACTACAGGCTCCATCCCTTCTTGGGGTACCCCACCAGGCCCAAAGCCACCGCTGCCCATGCAGGCCCCTAGCATCCACCCCTCGAGACTCTGCGACCCCACCTGGGCTGAAGCACCCAAAGCCATGGCCGGTGTTCACCTCTGGAGTTCTGGAACCCTGCCCTGGGTTCTGGATGCCCGCCCACCCCCATCTTAAGCCGCTGTCACCCAGGGAGACTCTAGCCACCTGCCCCTCAGAGATACCAGCTCCATTCCTGGCTGACGTGCTCTGCGTGGGGGCCCAAAGCTGCTGCTGCCACCCACCACCCACCTTTTGGAGCTCTGGGTCCCCGCTCTGGCTGAGGTACCCAACCCCATTTCAAGCAACCCTTGCTCAGGGTGGCCATGGCAACCCCCCTCGAAGCTGTGGGCTCCATCCCTTCCTGGGGTGCCCCACCATGCCCCAAGCTGCTGCTGCCAATGCAGGCCCCCAGCACTGGCACCTTAGAACTCTGAGCCCCACTCAGGTTGAAGAGCCCAGCCCCATCTTGAGCTGCCACCCACACGGAGGCACCTGGTACACAGAGGCCCCCAATGCCTGTGCCTCAGAGCTCTGGGCCCCCATCTGGACTGAAGCACCCAGTCCCACCTCGAGCCACCACCCCTGTGGAGGCCCCTGGCATCCACGCCTGGGCACATCAGAACTCCAGGCCCCTATTCAGGCACTTCGGAGCTCCAGGTCCCTGCCCCAGCTGAAGCGCCCAACCCTGCCTTGAGCTGCCACTGCCTGCAGTGTCCCTATGCACCCGCCCCTCAGAGCTACAGACCTCCCTCCGACTGAACACTCCACAAGGCCCCAAGCCTCCACCACCCGGAGAGGTCCAAGTCTCCTTCCCTGTGTTCCCTTGGTGGCCACACCGCCTGCCCCCTAGCCACCCTGATCACTACGCTGACCAGCAATGCCCAGCAGTCTCGCACTCCACTTCCCCCACCTCGCCCTGACTACAGTGGCACCAGAGAACAGCTGGAGCCGTGACCAGCCAGAGACTTGCAGTGATTCACTCATCCAGCTCTGCCTACCCTCCAACTTGGGAGCTAAGACCTCATGGTTGTGTAAGGGAACAGTACATTTTAAAGAGGTTGGTCAGCTTGTGTGTTTAGATGATTATATGTCCTAGTTTGTTGGTGTCACTGTTTTGTGTTTGATTATTTTTATTTTTGTTTTCTCTTACTTTTATCTGTCTTCAGGTCTATTTTCATTTACTAGTGGGTACCTCTGTTTGTTCTCCCTTTTACTCTCTTGTCTCCACCTTCCACTTCCCCCTCTCCCTGTTCCATTTCATTCCCTTTTCTTACATCATTTTACTTCCTGGGAGCAAACCAATACCTCCACTCCATGAACAGATTACAAGGCAGTGGGAAGCAGAATACAGCATATCCATACACCTGTCAGTGGATATTGGGATCTGCAGATAAATTTTGAATCACATCTCCCCCTCAAATAAATCTCAAAGCTGCAAAAGATATAACCCTCAACCTACAGTCCAACCTCAGAATCAAACAAAGCCAGAAGATTCACATAAGAAAGAATAGGAGATTGAGCAAACAAAAGCAAAAAACAACCCTGCCACCCAAGAAGACAGAGGGAGAAAAAAATAAAAAGGAAAAAGTAGGGAGGCAAATCAACACAAATGAAGAAAAATCAAAAGAAGAATATAGGTCTCACACAGACCCCTGGGAGATCAGATATTGAGAAAACAGACTTCAGCATGCAAACAATGAAGAGCCTCCAGAATGACTGGTCGATTCTACAAACTCAGTCATCAATATATTAATAGAGAGAATAAAAAGAACTGAGGAGAGACAAGGAAAATAGGAAGGAGTTGATAAATGAGATAACAGCAGTATAGAATACTGTGATTGAAATAAATAACAAACTAATAAGCATGGAAAGCAGACTTAGCCAAGCAGATGACAGAATCTCAGAACTTGAAGACTAAAATATAGAACTAAACCAAACTGTCAAAAACATAGAAAAGAAGCTTTAAAAGACAGAACAAAACCTTTAAGAGATGAGTGATTACTTCAAGAGAATGAACCTAAGAGTAATTGGCCTTCCTGAAGCAGAAAGAGAGACAGATACCACCCTGGAACAAATATTCCACGGAATTATTCAAGAAAACTTCCCTCACCTCATTAATGATGTGAAAATTCAAACACCAGAAATTCAGAGAACGCCAGCAAGACAACAAATGAGAAGACCAACTCCTAGGCATACAACAATCTGCCTGAACAAAGTAGGTATAAAGGAAAAAATTCTAAAAACAGCAAGAGAAAAAAGACTACCTAACAGGGAAGACCAATCAGAATAGCAGCAAGTTTATCTACAGAAACCGTTCAGGCTAGGAGAGCTCAGAGTCCAATATTCAAAGTTCTCAAAGTTAAACAATTTCAACCAAGAATAACCTACCCAGCCAAGCTAAGCTTCATCAGTGGGGGAGAATTAAAATCTTTCCCAGATATCCAATCCCTAAGAACTTATGGTGCCTCCAGACCAACCCTAAAATAAATGCTTAAGAAAGTATTAAACACAGAAGAAAAGGGAAAAAGAACAACAATGTTCTTCACAAGAGTGCAGGAAAAAGATTGAAAACACACATGAACCAACCCAAAAAACCAAAAGAAAGACAACAAATAAACAAGTACAACAACTCTATAAGAACATCATGACAAAAATAAACCCTCAGGTTTCAGTAACTAGCCTGAATGTGAATGGACTAAATGCACCATTGAAAAGATACAGAATGGCAAAATGGATAAAATATCATGAGGCAGCAATATATTGTCTCCAAGAGACTCATTTCACCAGAAACAACACTCACAGACTCAAAGTAAGAGAATGGGAAACAAATTTTCAAATGAATGGAACACAAAAGAAATCTGGAGTTGCAATCTTAATCTCAGACAAAATACCCTTTAAGCTATCAAAAATCAAAAAAGATGAAGAAGGTCACTATATAATGATAAAAGATTCAATCCATCAACAAGAAAAATCCATCATAAACAAATATGCACCTAATATAGGAGCACCAATGTTCGTAAAGCAGCTTCTAGACAAATTTAAAAAAGAGATTGACTCTAACACTATCATAGCAGGGGACTTTAATACCCCACTCACAACCCTGAACAGATCAAGAAAAAAGATCAGCAATGACATTCAGAATCTCAATAAGACTCTTGAACAAATGAACTTAACTGATACTTACAGAACACTTCACCCAAAGACCAAAGAATATACATTCTACTCACTACCACATGGAACGTACTCCAAGATCAACCACATCATTGGCCATAAATCAAACATAAACACATTTTATAAAATTGAAATCTTGCCATATACCTTTTCAGACCACAGTGGAATAAAAATAAATATCAACACCAACAAAATTTCCCCAAACCCACAAAGAATGGTCACTAAACAGCATGATGCTGAACAACCACTGGGTCAACACTAAAATCAAAGAAGAGATTCAAAGATGCCTGGAAACAAATGAAAATGAAGAAACATCTTACCAAAACCTCTGGGATGCCATAAAATCGGTTTTAAGAGAATTTATATCTCTACAAGCACACATCAAGAAAATGGAAAGATCACAAGTAGAGAGCCTAACAAACCACCTAAGGGAACTGGAAAGAGAAGACCACTAAAACTTCAACTTTAGCAGAAGAATCCAAATCACAAAAATAAGCACACAAATACAGGATATAGAAGACAAACATATCATAGAAAATATCAACAAAACAAAAAGCTGGTTCTTTAAAAGAATTAACAAGATTGATGGGCCCCTAGCCAGACTGATCAAGAAAAAGAGAGAAAAAGCCAAATAAACACAATCAGAAATACAAAAGATCAAATCACAACTGACCCTGAAGAAATACAAAAGATTATCAGAGATTACTATGTACACCTATATGGAAATGAACTTGATAACCTAGATGAAATGGAAGACTTTCTGACATCACACAACCTACCCAAGTTGAAACAAAATGATACTGAGACACTAAATAGACCAATAACAACCCAGGAATTTGACTCTGTCATATGAAAACTACTACAAAAAAAAAAAAAAAAAAAAAAAAGCCCGGGACCGGATGACTTTCCAGCAGAATTCTACAAAACATAAAAGGAAGAGCTGATACCAATCCTACTGAAAGTATTCCAGGTAACTGAGAAAGATGGAATTCTCCCCAAATCATTTTACGATGCTAACATTACACTGATACCCAAACCTGGTAAAGATGCTACAAAGAAAGAGAACTACAGGCCAATATATCTTATGAACATAGATGCAAAAACCTCAATAAGATTCCAGCAAATCGGATCAAAAACACATCTCAAAAATTATCCACCATGACCAAGTAGGCTTCATCCCCAGGATGCAGGGCTGTTTCAACATTCGTAAGACCATAAACGTCATTAAATATATCAACAGATGTAAAAACAAGAACCATGTAATTATCTCATTAGATGCAGAAAAAGCTTTTGATAAAATTCAGTATCCCTTCTTGATAAAAACCTTCAAACACCTAGGCATAGAAGGAACATACTTCAAAATAGGTAAGTGCCATCTATGACAAACCCACAGCTGACATATTACTAACTGGACAGAAATAGAAACATTTCCCCTGAAAACTGGAACAAGACAAGGCTGCCCACTTTCACCCCTCTTGTTCAATATTGTGTTGGAAGTCCTAGCCCAGGCAATTAGACAAGAGAAGGTAATCAGGGGTATCCAAATAGGAAAAGAGGAAGTCAAGTTATCCCTCTTTGCTGATGATATGATCCCATACCTTGAAAATCCAAGAGAATCTGTCAAAAACCTGCTGACACTGATAAAGGACTTTGGGAAAGTCTCAGGGTCCAAAATATATGTGCAAAAGTCAGCTGCATTCCTATATAACAACAAAAAGTAGGCAGAGATCTGAATATGAAGCACTATCCCATTCAAAATAGCCACAGAAAAATGAAATACCTTGGCATCTTCCTAACCAGAGAAGTGAAAGACCTTTACAATGAGAATTACAAAACACTGCTCAAAGAAATCCAAGAAGACACAAACAAATGGAAAAAAATATACCATGCTCATGGATAGGAAGAATTAACATTGTCAAGATGTCCATCCTACCAAAGGCAATCTACAGATTCAATGCATACCCATTAAGTTACCAACATCATTCTTCTCAGATCTGGAAATGACAATACAGAAATTCATATGGAAACAAATGACCACAAATAGCCAAAACAATCCTTATCAAGAGAAACAAAGCAGGGGTATCATACTTCCAGACTTCAAACTCTACTATAAGTCTACAATAATCAAAACAACATGATATTGGTATAAAAACAGGCACATAGACCAATTGAACAGGACAGAGATTCCAGAAGCAAAGCCTCAATTCCTCAACCAACTCATCTTTAACAAAGCCTCCAACAAAAACTACTGGGGAGAGGAGAACTTATTTAGTAAATAGTGCTGGGAAAACTGGCTGACCACATAAAGAAGACTGAAACAGGAACCCTACCTATCACCATACACAAAAATTAACTCTAAATGGATCAAAGATCTAAATGTAAAACCTCAAACTATAAGAACCTTAGAAAATGCTGAAGACACCCTTATGGAAATTGGAACTGGCACCAAATTCCTATCCAGAATTCTAAAGGCCAATACCTTAAGAAATTTGACAAGTGGGATCTCATCAAATTAACAAGCTTCTGAAAATCTGAAGAAACCATCAAGAAAGCAGGGAGATAGCCCACAGAATGGGAAAAAATATTTGTCAACTGTATATCTGACAAAGACCTAACATCTAACATCTACAAGGAACTCAAACGCACCGAAGGGAAAAAAACAAACAGTACCTTTAAAAAGTGGGCAAAAGACATGAATAGACACTTCTCAAAAGAAGATATACAGGCAGCCAACAGACACATGAAAAAGTGCTCAGTCTCACTCATCATCAGAGAAATGCAAATCAAAACCACACTGAGATACCACCTAA
>CAUYQG010013213.1:0-20720 GCA_963574415.1 Tarsius wallacei | reverse complement strand
CTGCGCGCGGGGCGGTGGCGTCCGCGCCGAGACTGGGATCCTCCGGCCTTTGTCGTCGCGTCCGATCTCGGTTTATCTGGAGACAGCGCTTGCTGGGGCTCAGCCAAGCGGCGTAAGTGGTGACGAGTGTGGGCCTCGCTGACTGCCCGAGAACGAAGACTCGGCCACTTCCCTCCCGGTGCCTCGTGACCCCTGCCCTCGGCCTTCCGCCAGTGAGCGGGGACCTCCCGGAGCAGCTCCCGCCTCATGGCACTGAGCGCTGGGCCCTCCCTTCCCCTCCTCCGGGACTGTTCGCAGTCCCCTCCCTTGAGACCCTTTAGGATGACCGTGGGCCGAGGACTGTGGTCCTCAGCCGCAGTCCTTTCGCCTCCCGGAAGGTAGTTGGTGCTTGAGCGTGTTCAGCCTCACGCCCAGGAGAGGTGCTGCTGGAACCTCCAGATGGTGGAGGGCACGGGGGGGGGGGGGCGGGGGGGGGGCGGGGGGCGAGGCCGGGGTGCTGCAGGACGGCACCCACAACGGAGAATCGCCTGGCTTGGATGTCACCGTTGCTGAGGCTGAGAAACCTGGGTCAGGAGGAGAAAAGCGACTTTCCACCAAGTCCCATTTCCAAAGTGTCTTACCTAAGTGGCATTTGTCCCCATTTTACAGATCAAGGAACAGAGGTGGCTGGGCACGGTGGCTCACGCTTGTAAACCAGCACTTTGGGAGCCTGAGGCGAAAGGATTGCCTGGGCTCACAGCTTGGAGACCAGCCTGGGCAACTTGGCGAGCCCTCGTCTCAACAATAAACCAAAAAACTAGTCAGGCGTGGTAGCGCGTGCCTGCAGTTCCAGCTGCTTGGAAGGCTGAGGTGGGAGGATCACCTGAGCCCAGCAGGTCGAGGCTGTGGGGGCCGTGGGCGTGCCCCTGCACTCCAGCCTAGGCGACAGAGGGTGACTCTCTCTCAAAAACAAAACAAAAACAAAAAAAAGGAAACAGAGGTTCAGAAATGTTAAATAATTTACGAAGGTCACATAGCTAGTAGCTCCCTTGCCTTGCCTTATACCATAATTTTCAATTTATTGAAACTGCAAAACATTTTATTCTCCAACAACAGTGTTCAGAGAATTAACACCATAGATCGTCCACCAGAAATTATATTTTCTGCTAACATTTGTGAGATTTAAATTTTGGTTAACTCCTTTATTGATTTATGCATTCCCACAACTTCAAACATCAGTGAGCTGATGGCATGCACAGCTGTATCACTATTTTTACCTTTCATACCTGCAAAAGACTACATAGGAAACAAACCAGATGTGGTAGTATGTACCCTGAAGTCCTAGCTTCTCCAGAGGCTGAGGCAAGAGAATGTCTTAAGCTGAGAAGTTTGAATCCAGCCTGGGCCTGAGCAACACAGCAAGACCCAGTCTCCAAAAAGGAAAAAAAAAAAAGATATATATATATATATATATATATATAGCATAATGAATGTAAACACTCATGTACACACCACTGATAAACATATAACTCTGTTTTTCTTATCAGACTTCTGGCCAAAGTGTTTTCAGTGAACTCCTATACAGCAGCATCCTGTATGTTTTATAAACTAACCAATTTATTTCATTTGTATCTCCCTCTTAATGTTTGCACAAAAATTAGATCTAACAACCTACGTCTAATTAAATGTGAAAGAACTTTTACTAGTTATCAAAAGTTCCACTTGTATACCTAATCCTGAATTGTACCCCACATCTTTTTTTTAAAAAAAACATTCCAGGTGGTAAGCAAGCATGTGTTATAGCTTTAAATTGGCCACATTGTTTCTTTCTTAGTGGTATATAGGAATATATATATATAGGAATAGCTTGGTTAGATGCCCGCCCAGAATACTCACCATCACATGTGTTCCTCAACTTACTTGTGTCATACAGTGGGTGTGTCTAAGATTTGTTGAACTATGTTATGTACATACCTTAAAGTAATAATTATCTGTTATGATTTGAATGTCCCCTTCAAAACTCATGTTGATATTTAATTGCCATTTTAACAGTATTAATAGGTGGGACCTTTAAGAGATGAATAGATCATGAAGGATAAGGGATTAATGCTGTTAATGTGAGTGTGGGCTCCTGATAAAAAAAGAATGAGTTCAGTTCAACCCCTCCCTCTCTTACTCTCTCTCTCACCACTCTTTGCCATGGGATGCCTTCAGCCATGGGAGGACCCTCACCAGATATTGGTGCCATGTTCTTGGACTTCCTGGCCTCCAGAACGTGAGCCAAATAAACTTCTATTGATTATAAACTTCCCAGTCTTGGATATTGTTACAGCAGCAGAAAATAAACTAAGACTTTCTCTAAACAAATTATTTCATCTAATATGAGTACTGTGATGTAAGGTGGGCCCTATTATTTCCATAAGGTAAATGAAAATAAAGTTAATTTTCCTTTTCTTATGGGTGAGGCTTATGCTTTGTTTCAAAGACATTTGAACTTAAGAACTTAATAAAATATTTCAGAAACTTGTGTTCTATAACATAATAAAAGTATTTTCATCCTTGAGTAGATCATGTTACATAACGACTTTTTTTGAAAATGTGATGTTACAAATGGATGATGGTAGTTAAGCATAGGGATATTTATGTGTAGAGTTAGGGGATATGAGGAAGACAGAATTTCCTGGAAAGGAAGCAAAAGTGCAACATTGAATTCCCAAAATGGGGATTTGGATCTTGGGAGAACTCTCAGAGTCAGTCAAAGTGCTTTTATGGTTATTATCACATTATGATATTTATTGTTTAGTCCTTTAAAAATGGCTTGGACTTCTGGGCCTTCAAAGTATATAGCTGCCAGTGGCAACTATTTGGTAATCAGGTTCTTGCTTCCAAACAAAAGAAACCAGCTCTGGAGAGATACATAGTTGGCTTTCAGAATCAATGGGAAGGCCCGAGAACCAGGCTCAGAAAATGATAGAGGCCAGGAGGGTGCAGGCAGCCAAGAACACAGCCAAGGTTGTGCTACAGAAATAGCTTTGTTAGATGCCAGCCCAGAATACTCACTATCACATGTGTCCCTCAACTTACCATGAGGTTACATCCTGATAAACCCATCATAAGTCAACAAAAATGCATTTAATGCTGGCAACAGAGCGGTCTTTGCTTAAAATGGCTTGATTTAGGATGTTCCGACTTTACAATGATGAGAGCAATGAGCATTTGTAGAAACTAACCCCATCAAAAGTCATAGGGAGCTACTAAACTTACAATGTGGCTGTGTCCTGGTAAACCCATCATGAAGTCGAAAGTTGGAAGCCTAACCATCTGGGTCTGAAGCAACCAATATTTTAGCCTTCTGTGAAAAGTCATACAATATCGAATTCCCAAAATAGAGATTTGGATCCTGGGCAGCCAAAAAAACTACATAAATACTTGATTATTATACCATATTGTTAAGCCATATATATTCTGTTTAATATCATTGAATATGTAGAACATATAAAATATATATTTAATAAAGATTTTTAGCTGTAAGGAATTGTACTGTTATTTGTTTTCTTTTAATGAGATATATTAAGTGTGAGAAATTTTTTTTTTTTAATTTCCAGAACTACAGTATTCAGTCTGCTGTGAGCATGGCCATTTTATTAACTCCTTCCTTGCCAATAATAATAAACTCTAGTATTTTCTCCCCAGAAGCCAATCCAATTTTATTGTGAAATATACAGTAGTACACTTCACCTTACTGGCAGGGATGTACATTTACTATACATTGTACTATACGTGGTAAAAAGTCATTTTCAGAAAATCCTTGATTACATCAATCTTCAGTGATCACTTATCTTGCGGCTTTGAATTCATACCCTTTAAGTATCTAGCGGATAGTTTATCTATGTATTTGTTTATTCCTTACTACAAAGGTAATGTATGATTGCTCATAAACTTGAAGCATTATAGAAACATAGAACAAAGAGTGATTGGTCCCTAAATTTCTGCCCTCAGGGATAACCACTGTTAACAGCTTGATAGATGTTTCCTCAGGTGCCTGGGTTTCGTTTTCAGCCCTTCCATTTAGCTGGCTGTCTTGGACAAATTATTTGTCGTCACACTGCATCAGCTGCCTCACCCCAGTACAGTGGTACTGGCTTACAGGGTTTTGGGAGGGTCTAATAAAATAACATATGTTAAGTGTTCAGCATAGTTTCTGGCATATAGTATGTGCCTAATAAATGCTAGTATGTGTACATGTATATAGTCAGGATAGATTATGTAGTAGTAACAGCCCCCAAAATCTCAGTGGCTTAACAACAAAAGCTTATTTCTTGCTATGTGGATTGCAGGTCATAGAGATTGGCAGGGCAGTTTCTCCAAGTAATAACTCAGGGACCCAGGCTAATGGTGGTTCCACCCTGTAGCCATCAAACCGCAAAATTCATGACATCTTTAGTAACCATAGCAATAACAAGAGACTAGGAAATCGCACATGGACTTTTTTCTGCCTCAGGCCGTAATTGACAGCTTCACTTCCACTCACGATTTATTGCCCACAATTAGGATCTACAATACTGCCGAACTACAGGGTACTATGGAGTGCAGAGTATTTGGTGAGTGCTCTTACCTCTGTCACCATCCACTTATTTTCCCAGCATGGTGTAAGATTGTCCAAATTGTTATAATTTTTTTTTCTACTTTTTAACAATGTACTGTGGACATCCCCCCATATCAGTACATATTCATTCACTCATTGACTGCTAAGCTCTTCTATGTATCAGACATTGTTCTAAGTACTGGGATATATCAAAGAAGAAAGCATTTGGTAATCCTTGCCTTTGTATAGTTTATTAGATTGTGATCAGATTAGAAATAAGATGTTTTAAAAATTATAACACATTAGATGGTGACCAAAGTTATAGGGAAAAATAAGAAAGAGAAGAGGTAGAGGGAGCGTTGGAGAGCATTTCTAAATGGAGTTGTCACGGAAGGCCTCTCTGAGCTCTTGAGCTAAGTTCTGAATGTTGTGAGGACGTGAGCCTTGTGAATATCTCTAGAAGAAGAGCATTCCAAGAAAATAAAACTGTTAGGGTGGCTTGGTGATGCATAAAAGTGCATTTTACTTTTTGTATGTGTCTGCAATTTTTAATGAAAAAAACTAAAAAAAAGTAGCCCCTCTCACAGAGCTTTTATAGCTACATTTCAGAAAAGTCATGGTAAACAAATTAATAGATACAAAGGGAACTCCCCCGAAAAACAGAATTATCTTTTGGAGGACAGGCCCCTTGTAGTACAAGTTTCCTCTGCTAGGTAAGTGTTCTAGGAACCCAGAGCATCAGTGAACCAGCTAGCATTGTTGTTAAGAAGCTGCGTTCAGCTTTAGTGACCTTTTTTGTGGCAAACAGGTGATTGTTTCTTCCACCAGGACAATGCACCTGCCCACATCGTACTGAGTGATCAGCAGGTTTTTTTGTTTTGTTTTGTTTTGATTTGGAGTCTCGATCTGCCATCCAGGCTGCAGTGCAGTGACACCCTCACAGTCACCGCAACCTCTACCTACTTGACTTGGGCAATCCTTCCACCTCAGTCTTCCAAGTAGCTGGAACCATAGGCGCTTACCACGACACCCGGCTAACTTTTTTGATTTATTGTGGAGACGAGGTCTCACCAAGTTGCCCAGGCTGGTCTTGAACCCCTGAACTCAAGCAATTCTCTGGACTCTACCTCCCAAAGGGTTGGGATTACAAGCTTGAGCCAGCTCCCGGTCTTCAGCAGTTATCGACCAAAAATAGCATGACCCCCAGTGTCCCACCCTACCTATTCTTGCCCCAGGCAACTTTTTGTTTGTTTGTTTCCCAGGATGGAAAAAAGTCCTCAAAGGGAAACGTTTTGCCGATGTGGAAGAGGTGAAATGAAAAACGGCAGAAGCACTAAAAGGCATCAACACTGAAGTGTTCAAAAACTGTTTTGAGCAGTGAAAAAAGCGTCTTGATAGGTGTATTGCATCCAACAGAGAGTTCTTTGAAGGTGACTGAAGTTTAAACATGTAAGAATTCACAATTTTATTCCAGTTTTTTGGGTCCCCCTTGTATTTCAATTCTCTTAAAAACATTTTTTTATTTTTACCAACTTACCCACCTCAGAAACAATTTTTTAACTTCTTCGTTTCTCCACACCCTTACTGGCTTTGACTCCAGAGATTGCTGTTTTTCACTGCATAGTTTTGCATATGCTGGTCTTATATTTCTAATTATTTGCTAAATTCTTAATCATGTTTTATCCTTTTAATTCTCTCATTTTTTATCATTTCCTTTGAAGTGACTGAACATTTAATGAATTTTCTTTTAAAAATTGTAAATTGAAAAGTAAAAATGACAATTTTATCAAATATTATTTTAGCCCCAAGTAATTCTTATAGCATTTTGCTATGTTGAAAATATAAAAGAAAAAGGTAAGCTGCAAAAAATACTACATCCACGAGCCATTTAAAAGTTTTGGGCATTAAAGAGCTGGTTCAAAAATACTTTGGATGTTTTTTCAAGTAATTGGACAGATATGAGGCACAAATGATGAAGAAACCTTTATTAGTCACATACTTATGATTCTTCCACTTAAAAATTTTGTTCTTTCAGTAACTTTCTGTTGCCATAGAAACCGGCAACATTGCATAAACATTTTGAGTAAATTCCATTTTTTTTTCCCTAAAATGACCAAGAGTTTCAACAATTAGATGATTGTGATTTAAGAGAAAAATGAAATCAGCCAATTTCAGCCCAAAGAGCTTGCTTGACTCCCTAAGTCTTCTTTGACTCACTTGTAAGGTCACTCCTGGACACTACTGGGAGTGTCCCTGAAAGATCGCTCACTCAGAACCACCCTGCAGGGACGTGGTGACAGGCTAGCCAAGCAGTAAAGAAGAAGTCTTGTCATAGATGAATTTGTTGGTGTTAGTCATACAATTAGAACATCGTATTTACAGGAAAACGCATAACATGGCTGGGAGGCTACATTGGAAGAACTGTGGCCAAGGAAAAGACAATTACAAACTTAGGGAGCATTTCACTTTCTTGACATGGATGATGTGAAAGTCTGGCACTTGACAAAGCTCTATATCTTGTTTTTAGTTTGGTTTTCATAATGTTGTTTGCCCTATTTATTGTCTGTTTTATAAGAGGCAAAAACCTTAGTCGGGTGCAGTGGTTCATGCCTGTAACCCTAGCACTTTGGGAGGCTGAGGCAGGAGATTGCTGGAGCCCAAGAGTTCGAGACAAATCGAGGCAACGTAGCAAGACCTCACCTCTACAAAAAAATATTTTAAAAAATTAGCCAGGCGTGGTGGCACATGCCTGTAATCCCAGCTACTCAGGAGGCTGAAGTGAAAAGATTGCCTGAGCCCAGGAGGCTGAGGCTGCAGTGAGCTGTGCTCATGCCGTGACACTTCAGCCTGGGCGACAGAGGGAGACCCCTACTCAAAAAAACAAGAAACAAAGAGGCAAAACCTCTATTTTAAGAACAATGTTGTAAAAGAAAGTATTACCACCTTATGCTGACATGCAGTTGGAAACATATTGAGTATCAGGCCATCTAATCATAGGCTTTATCTAATCATAAAAACAGTTTTGGAATAGTGGCCATAAGTTAATGTCAAATGCAGGAAACATATGGCATCAAAAGGTCACCCAAATTACTTTGAGAACTTAAACAGTAGTTTTAATCTCTGAACCTCAATTTTCTCATCTGAATAATGGAAACAGAGACTGTCCTGCTTCTGTATCTTGCTGGTGTGCTTTGAATATACCAAAATCCTGTGCCTAGAGGAACAATAAAGTGTAAAAAGTAATAAAAACTACTCCTAATACCCACAAACAGAATATTTCCCATGTTAATTGCTAATCCTCTTCCCAAGGTAGAATTCCCTTAGACTTCTACCTGAGAACTACAGCTTTGCTTTAGCCTATCATGTTAGTCTAACTCCTCTATCATGTCACAAATTTTGTTTAGCCATCATTCATTCATTCATTTATTCTTTTAGTGAAGCGATCATTTGTCAAGCACTTGCCTTTTTAAAGATCATTCTGGGCACTCTGTGCAGGATGGCAGAGATGATGGTACACATATGTGTAATTTACATGCAGGGAAACATGTTGGAGGACATGGATTAGAGGACTGGCAGAAAAGAAGAGGGAAAAACGGGGATTGATTCAAGAGATATTTAAGAGATAGATTTGATAGAATTTGGTTGTGAGGAAAGGCTTTGTGAATCCAGGATGACTTCCAGGTTTCTGGCTTAATCTAATAGATGGAAGTCATTTACTTGAATGAGGAATTCTTCAGGAGGAGGTGGTTTGGGAAGAGAATCATGAATTATTGTTAATCGGCACATAGCATACGCAATAGGCCAATTAGAGTACAAACGTCTCAGGGTGCAAACCACACATAGACATGCAAATACAGGTGCTCCTAAGAATCACAAATGCGGCAGGGCACGGTGGCTCAAGCCTGTAATCCCAGCACTTGGGGAGGCGAAGGTGAGGGGATTGTCTGAGCCCGCGGGTTTAAGACCAGCCTGGGACACGTGGTGAGACCTTGTCTCTACAATAAATCAAAAAAATTAGCCAGACATGGTAGCACGCAACTGTAGTACCGACTACTTAGAAAAGCTTCAATGGCTACTTGGAAGGCTGAGGCGGAAGAATCACTGGAACCCAGCAGGTCGACACTGGGGTGGCCGTGAGGATGCCACTGCACTCCAGCCTGGGCAACGGAGTGAGACTCCAACTCAAAAAAAAAAAAAAAGATTCACACGTGCGACTTGACCCTTAAATCTTGCTTTATAAGTTCTGGATGACTTTTACTTCCTTTCAGTGGCCTTCTAAATTAAATTCTGATCCTTTCAAACCATGAGTTGAGTATTGTACTCATTCAAGCTTTATTCATTCATTCATTCATTTGACTTGGAGTCTCCCTCTGTCGCCCAGGCTGAAGTGCAATGGCATGCTCACGGCCACTGCACCCTCGACCTACTGGGCTCAGGTGATCCTTCCACCTCAGCCTCCCGAGTAGCTGGGACTATGGGCGGGCGTGCCACCACGTCCAGCTAATTTTTTGATTTACTGTAGAGATGAAGTCTCTTCAAGTTGCCCAGGGCTAGTCTTGAAGTCCTGGGCTCAGGCAATCCTCTTGCCTCCGCCTTCCAAAGTGCTAGAATTACAGGCCTAGAGCCACTGCACCTGGTTGGTTCAAGCTTTAACTTGTACTTTTTGAAGCTGCTTCTTACCTATAGAATCTAAAACCATAACTTCTTGTTTTTTCCTTCCCTTGGGCCTCTCACTTAGGATCTGATTTAATCTGAAGATCACTTCCACAGTTTGAACTTTTGTTTATTTCTTATACTTTTTATTTTTCCTACAGTTTCTAATAACTCAATCAATTTCTTCTCTTCAGCTGCTAATCTTCCCTATGTTGTGTCAATTTCTAAAGCAAAATATAAAACAAGAAAACTATTTTGAAAGAAAGTGTACTTCATCACACGCTTTTATTACTGATGTTTTTGGAGGACACCTGTACCATAGTCATCAAACAGGGTCAAACTGAACTCTTTCTTTTCTTAAACCATTGATCAGAAGACAGAGCTATGGACTGAATTCTGTAAATGTTTTTTGGTCTTCATAAGAGGTATAGCCAAAAACAAGAATATAGAAAAGTTGAAAATAGAGTGAGAGAGGGCAGATAAACACTCAAAAAAAGAAAGCTAGGATAGATCTACTAGAATCAGAAAAAAAGTTAGATTTTAAGGCAAAAAGCATTTACTAAAGATAAGAGTTGCTAGATATGAAAAAGGTTCAAATTACAAGGAACAACAAAGAATTAGAGACAAATCCCACAATCATAATGAGCGATTATAACACCTATTTCTTAATGATAGATCAAACAGTCAAAAAAATCAAAAGGGATATAGAAAATTTGAACAAAATTTGTTCAATGGACACATATAGAACACACCACCCAAAAACTGCAGGATACATATGCTTTCAAATAGAATATTTGTGAAAATATTTGTGATCATATATTGGGCCAGAAAAGAAGTTTCAACAAATTCCAAAAGAACAGTATCTGGCCAGGAGTGGTGGTCCACCCCTGTAATCCCAGCACTTTGGGAGACTGAGGCAGGAGGATTGCTTGTGCCCAGGAGTCAGAGACCATCATAGGCATTATAAGGAGACTCTCTCTCCAAAAAAAATCAAAAAATTAGCCAGGCATGGTGGTGTGTGTGTTCGTAGGTACTCAGTAGGCTGAGGTGGAAAGATCACCTGAGCCCAGGAGGCTGAGGCTGTAGTAAGTTGTGATCACACCACTGCACCTAGCTGGGGTGACAGAATGAGACCCTGTCTCAAAAAAAAAAAAAAAAAGAATCATACATATTGCATTCTTTGATTATAAAAGGATTAAATAAGAAATATATATCAAAAAGGTAATTCTAAAAACTTCACACATTCGGAGATTAAGAAATACACATGAATCAATTCAAACATAGTGGAAATTTGAAAATATTTAAGCTGAATGATAAAAGTATTGCATATTAAAAAGTGATGGGAATTTCTGCCTCCCAGCATTATGGAGTAACTCTTATTGGGCTGAGTCACCTACCATAAGCAGCTTTAAAAGGAGCAAAATATACAAAGCCACTATTTTCCAGCAGTGGACAACAGGCAGCATAGGGCAATGATCTTTAAGATAAAGGAAATATGCGAGGTGAACTTCTCCCCGAATGGACAGGTTTCCCTGCCTTTCTTTACTGGGGCACATGCTGATATGTGGTGCAGGGATCAGAGGTGGGGCTGTTGGGGTGGCTGCATTTTGTACATTAAGGTCCTCAAGATACTGAAGCAATGTAGAGGGGCATTGCAAAGGTCTGGTGGAGGCTGGGTTGTCTTTGGGACCGAGGACTTGATGGAAGTGCCAGTGCTGGGAGGCTGTGGAATTCCAATCCGATTGGACAGGAAAATAGTATCGTGTATCTTTGGCATGCAGTTGAAACCCCAGTAGGACTCATGCCCTAGGACATTACACACTGGAATAGGATCAAGTGGATTCACGGTAATTAGTAAACTGCCAGAATATAAATTCAACACTTTTTAGGAAAAGACAACATAATACCTTTTCTAACAACGTAGCTGACAAAATCGTACCATATACAATAAGAAATTTCTAGACAAGTAATTTAAGAAGCCGGGGAATGGTACACATTAAGTATACAGGAGACAAAATAGTCAAGAGAAACAGAATGATCCTAGATGCTACAATAAGCAGATGTGGCTACATGGACTTTAAAGCAGCTATTTTAGACATGTTCAAGGGTTCAAAGGAAAAGGTGGACTTCTCCTTTAAAAGTGTGAGTGAGTAGGCCATTGCCTTGCTGAGCTATGGTGTGGCCATGTGCTCTTTGAGCTATGGCCAGGCCATGTATTCTTAAGATTTGGCCCACTCCCCTACCTTGGGGAGGTGAATCTCCTGTTTCTCTCTTTCTTTAATTTACTTTCTAAATAAACTATAGTTTCTAATCTTAAAAAGAAGTGTGAGTGAGCAAATAGGGAATCTTAGCAGAGAAATGCAAACCAGAAAAACAGAATGGAAATTTTATTACTGAAAAACCACTGCTAAATAGAACTTAGAGGGAAACATCTTATCTCAAATCCTTTAATTAGAAATGAAAAGGCTGGGTGTGGTAGCTCACACCTACAGACCTTTGGGGGACTGAACTGTTAGAACCATAGTGAAAATCTGAATAGTAAAAATCATGAATAAGTTTAGTTAGAAAATTGAATCTGACAGTAAATAAAAGAGATATTCCCATTCCCAGGATAGATATATCTCTCAAACCCAAGATTTAGTCTGTTTTCTGTTGCTAGAAAAGAATACCACAGATTTAATTTATTAAGAATAGAGGTTTATTTAGCTTGTGGTTCTGAAGTCTGGGAAGTCCAAGAACATGGCATTGCCATCTGATGAGGGCCTACCTGACATGGCAGAAGGCATCACATAGTGAGATAGAGTAAGTTGCTAGCTTAGGTCTCTCTTCGACATCTTATAAACCACTAATCCCATCATGGGGTCCCACCGTGATGACCTCATCTAATTCTAATTACTTCCCAAAGGCTTCATCTCCAATTACCATCAACATATGCATTTGGTGTTAAGTTTCCAACACATGAAGTTTTAGGGGATACATTCAAGCATAGCAACATGTTTGATCAAATCTGACAAGACATTTATGATTAAAACACCACCACCACCAAAAAAAGAAACTTCACAAAAGGAATACAAAGGATCTTTCTAATTGGATAAAGGTTATATACCAAATACAACCGTTAACATTATTCTTAATTGGAAATGTTGAAAGTATTCTCTTTAAATTCAGGAACAAGACAGGGTGGCCATAAAGGAGACAAGATCTAAATGGATCCCAAGGCTGGGTACAGTGGCTCACACCTATAATCCCAGCACTTTGGGAAGCCAAGGTGGGAAGATTGCTTGAGGCCAGGAGTTTGAGACCAGCCTGGGCAACATAGCGAGACCCTGTCTCTATTTTTTAAAAAAATTAAAAATTAAAAAAAAATCTAAATGGATTCCTAGGGTACCACTTACATATATACTACAATGTGAAAGACACCCGGGGAACTCTGCCATACCATAGCCCAAGCTAAGTAAATGAAGAGATATATTATGTTTATGGATGGTAAGATTCAATTTTTTAAAACCAATTCTTCCCAAATTGATCTGTAGATTCAATGTAATTTCAATCAAAATGCAAAGTTTCTGTTTTGTTTTGTTTTTGTGAAACTTGTCAAACTGTATCTAACATTTCTAGGTAAGAGCCAGAAATATACTTGTGAAGAACAAGATGAGATTTGCCTTACCAGATTACCAATTTTAAAAGCTATGATAATAAGGTAATGTGGTGTTGGTTCAGGGATGAAAAAAAATGATCAGACAGAATAGGAAACTCAAACAGATCCTCACCTATTGGAAACTTGATTTGTAATAGGCCTACCTTGCATATTAGCGGAAGAAAGAATGGACTTTTTGAAGAAGCATGAATACAATTTAAAAGGATGACATTAGGTCCCTGCCTCCCACTGTGCACTAAAATAAATTCCAAACTGGTCAAAACGTCTAAATGAGCCAAGCCAATGAGAAAACTTTTAGTTTTCTCTATAGGGAAATATTTTATGGATTTGGAGTAAGAAAGAATAAAAAGATCTGAAAAGCATAAATCCAAAAACAAAACAGTCTTGAAAAAGAAGACCAAAGTTGGAGGACTCATGTTCTAACTTCCGATCTGTATGATCAGAAATGTACAGTTTTTGGCCCTCATTCTCAGTTTATGCTAATGGGTTTGTGCTCATGAGATACCTTAGAGTGAGACCCCACCAGACAGCCTCAAGATAGGACTGGTCACTGGAAAGGTCAAGTGATTAGAGGATTAGAGTGATTAGAGGATTAGGTCCGTCCTGCCACCAACCTCTCGGAAATAGAGAAGGACCACAAGGAGGTACTAGAGATCAAGCTTTATAAAAGCTCTCAGCTAACAGGATTTGATGAGCTTATGGCTTGATGAGCATATCTGCAGTACTGAGAGAGCAGCTCGACTCAACTCCAACAAGGCAGAAACTCCAGTGCTTGGGACTCTTTCAGACATTGCCCATCTAACTCTTCACCAACAGTTCATCTGTATCTTTTGTAATATCCTTTGTATTTATTTTTATACAGACAAGGTCTCACTACATTGCCCAGGCTTGTCTTGAACCCCCCGGGCTCAAGAGATTCTCCTGCCTCGGCCTTCCAAAGTGCTGGGATTACAGGTGTGAGTCACCATGCCTGGCCTGTAATATCCTTTATAATAAACCAAGTAAAGTGTTTTCCTGAGTTCTGAGAGCCATCCTAGCAAATTATTGAACACGTTGAGGGTGCATTGTGGGAACCTTGATCTATAGCTGTGGGTCAGAAGTACAGGTCACATCTTGGGACTTGCTGTTGGCACCTGACATAGGGGGCAGTCTTGTGGAACTGAGCCTGCAACCTGTGGGATCTGACACTGTATCCAAGTAGAGAATGTAAGAATTAAATTGAATTCTAAGATATCCAGTTTGTGTCTGCTAAAGAATTGCTTGCTGGGGGAACAGCGCCCACACATAGAAGTATGGACATAGAAGTATGCTATAAGTGTGTTAAGTAAAGAAGAAAAATGGTTTGCTTTTCTTTTACAAAACTACTGTAATAAAGACAGTATTATACTGGCTTATGAATAGACATACAGATCAATGGAATAAAATGGAGAATCCAGAAACAAACCCTTATATTGATGATCAGTTGATTTTCCAAAATGTTGCCAAAACAGTTCAATTGGGGGAAAGTAGTGTTTTCAACAACTGTTGCTGAGATAACTTGATATCCACATGTAAAAGAATGAAATTGGACCCTTGCCGTACCCACATGTGAATAAGAGCTAGAGATGGATCATACACACAAATGTTAAAACGCTAAAACTACTGGAAGAAAACAGGAGTAAATCTCTGTGACGTTGGGTGAGGAATGACTTCCTAGATATAACACCAGAAGCACATGTGATAAAAATAAATACATTTGATATCGAACATCGTTAAAATTACAAATGTGCTACAAACTACCCCATCAAGAAAAGAAAATCTACAGAATGGGAGGAAATAATATTGGTGGAGGGTTGGCAAAGAAAGTCCTCTGGCAGAGCAAGAGATGCAAATGTTGGTAGTCAGGAAAGCGAGTTCTAACAATATTAAGGCGCATGGGCATGGCACCAACAGCATCTGATGTGAAACTTTACCTGTATGATGACCACTTGCATGCCTAATCCTGAATTGTACCCCACATCTTTAACAAAGAAAAGAAAAGCATCCGCTGTGCCATCCCAGAATGTCTTCGGTGCAATTACTCAGCTCCTAATTTTAGCTTGGGTTTCCCCAGAAAGCACAGCCTCAGTCAAAAGGCTTAGATGCTATTACTTTATTAGGAAGAGTAGTTCCAAGAAATGGGAACAGAGAAAGAGGCGTGAAGCAAGGAAGAAGGGAGAACCAACATGAAATTGCATTATAGCCTCGCCTGTCATCATTAAATGCCACTGAGTGCTTGATCTGTTGGGAAAGTTGTTAAGAAGCCCTAAAATGTCCTTGGACTTACATGAAGACTCAACAAACACATGAATAACAATTTTTTAAAGATAACCGGTTTTCCCCCATAGATCTTAGTTGATATTTGTAAATTAAGACTTTCTTAGACCTCATTCATAACTCAGATTCCCTTTAATCAACATCCAACTCATAATTGGTGGTAATGGATAGCAGGGGTAATTGAAATCCACAGAATAATAGCTGCCATTTAGTAAGCACAAGGCAGTTTTATATCATGTCTAAGCCTCACAAAGTAGCTTTTGTTATACCATTTTATTAATGCCCAAAATCAGAGTCAGCTAATTTAAGGAACTTGGCCAAGGTCTCAAAACTAATAAATAGTGGATCAGGTTTCAAAACCAGGTCTTCTTCGTCTTCTTTTTTTTTTTCCTCCAAAACACAATGCTCCTTCTATTATGCCATGATGCCTCTTAGAAAAAAGATTGAAATTCCTAAATTTCCTAGTCAATATCTTTTTTATGTTTTTTTTCTTTTTTGTAGAGATGAGAGGTCTCCCTATGTTGACGAGGCTGGTCTCAAACTTCTGGCTTCAAGCAATCCTCCCACCTTGGCCTCCCAAAGTCCTGGCTAGGACTACAGGTGTGAGCTACTGGTGCCTGGCCCTAGCCAATATTTTAAAAAATATTTATTTATTTTTAAAAATAGATCCAACAAACAGATAGTTCAAAATTCAAAAAATACAAGAGTATCCAGTGAAAACTCTTTTGTACCCTGCCAGGCAGTCACCCAATTCCTCTTTACGAGGGCAGCTAGTATTATCAGTTTCCTGTGCATCTTTCCAAGAATGTTTGTTTATTTATTTATTTTTTTTTTTGAGTCAGAGTCTCACTCCATTGCCCAGGCTGGAGTATAGTAGCATACTCACGGCCACCCCAGCATTGACCTACTGGGCTCAAGCGATCCTTCCACCTCAGCCTTTCAAGTAGCTGGAACTACAGGCACATACTACCACGCCCAGCCTATTTTTTGATTTATTGTAGAGACGAGGTCTCTAAGTTTCCCAGGCTGATCTTGAACCCCTGGGCTCAGGCAATCCTTTCGCCTCAGCCTCCCAAAGTGCTGGGATCACAGGCTCGAGCCACCGCGCCTAGCCTCCAAGAATGTTTATGTTAAATATGAGTATCATTTTTCCCCCTTTACAGAAATATACATACACACTGTTCTCACCTTGATTTTTTTCTTAACAACGTATCTTAGCCGGGCTCGGTGGCTCAGCCTGTAATCCCGTGCTTTGGGAGGCTGAGGTGAGTGGATTGCCTGAGCCCACAGGTTCGAGACCAGCCTGGGCAACTTGGTGAGACCTCATCTCTACAATAAATCAAAAAATTAGCCGGGCGTGGCAGCGTGCGCCTGTAGTTCCAGCTACTAGGAAGGCTAAGGCGGAAGGATCGCCAGAGCCCAGCAGGTGGAGGCTGCGGTGGTCAGGAGCGGCCACTGCACTCCAGTCTGGGCGACAGAGTGAGATTCCAACTCAAAAAAAAACCAAAAACAAACACACACAAAAAAACAACGTATCTTAAAATTCACATTCATATCCTGCATAAAGCTTAGCCAGCACTTTGAAATTTTCTCATCACTAAACCTTAAAAGTACAAGATAACTTGCACTACAATGGATTTACCAGCTCCCCTGTCCTACTTATTCATTGCTGAAAGAATAAACAAGAAGCAAAATGACTGAGGATCAGGCAACAGGAAAGGGATGGAGAAACATGAAATAACCACAAGCCAACAGTGGCTCACATCAAAAGGCTTTTCCTGTTTTTGTGATTAGGCTACCTTGGCCCCACCACATCTGTCATTTTCAGGTGTGTTTCACTAAGTAATTGCCATTACTCTCACCTTTTAAATATTTTTGTTCATTCGCACAAGTGGAATGCCAGTGTCTGTTATCCTTTTGGCGGCTTGGACCCTCTGGCCCCCAACGCTCAAAGATGAGAAGATAGCATTATGAAAATGAATAGGAAACCTTGCTCTGTTCTTTGCCAGATTTCATAGTCCTGAAGTCTCTGTCACACCACACAGCACTTGATGGCATTTCGCCTGATATTTTTCACTGTTGTTTCTTTTGTGTAGTAAATTACAGAAGAAAATTCTTTCTCCTTTTCCTTCTCCTTCTTCTTTTCTTTTTGAGTCAGGGTCACGCTCTGTCTCCGGACTGGAAAGTAGTGGCACGATCACAGCTCCCTGCAGCCTCCAACTCCTGGCTCAAGTGATCCTCCTGCATCAGTTTCCCAAGTAGCTGGGACGTCAGCAGGGTGCCACCACATCCAGCTAATTTTTTATTTTTTATTTTATTTTTTGAGTTGGAATCTCACTCTGTCACCCAGGCTGGAGTGCAGTAGCACACTCATGGCCACCCCAGCGTCGACCTGCTGGGTTCAAGCAATCCTTCTGTCTCAGCCTTCCAAGTAGCCAGAACTACAGGCGTGCACAGCTAATTTTTAATTTTTACTGTAGAGAGGGGGTCTCGCCAATTTGCCCAGGCTGGTCTGGAGCCCGTGGGCTCAGGTAATCCACTCTCCTCAGCCTCCCAAAGTGCTGGGATTACAGGCTGAGCCACCGAGCCTGGCCTAATTTTTTGATTTGTTGTAGAGATGAGGTCTCACCAAGTTGCCCAGGCTGGTCTCGGACCCATGGGCTCAGGCAATCCTCTCACTTCAGCCTCCCAAAGTGCTGGAATTACAGGCTTGAGCCACCGCGCCCAGCTAACTGGGCTAATTTTATAATATGACGTTCCTGAGGGCAGAACCCACATCTCACAGCATGGTACAAAGCCACAGTAGGGTGCGTGTTAGTAAGCCCTGGGGAGGGCGATAAATGTGGTGACCATGGCAGTTCCTCCTGAATTGGCAAGAGGCTGAGATAATGGGTGGAGTGTAGGGGATGCTGGCATTGGAACCGTTCTCAGCCCATATGTGCCGGCCCACCATGCTCCTGTGTCAACAGCTCAGCTCGGGGGAGGAGATGGGGAGACATTTTTTGAAAATGCTTCCTAGGTGATGCTGTTTCTTTACCTTCATGATTACAGTTAGGAGAACAGAGAGGCACAAAGGCAAGAGCAAACGTCAAACATTCACTTCAGCTGGAAATGATTAAATAATTGTTTGAAAGGAAGGAAATAGGTTTTCTTTTTCTTCCCTATTTTCCTTCATGCTTCTTGCCTTGGTCGTAGTCGCACAAAGAAAGGGTAGCCGTGATAGTGGAAGCTGGCCATGCCCGTCATCTGGGGGCGCAGACGGCCTATTTTTGCATTCCTGGAATTCTATTTGTGTGGCTGCAGTTCAGTATTCTCTTTCTTATCTTCCTGCAAAATTCCCTCAGCAAGATCCTGAGTACCATGACATTCATGTCTGCTAATATATACACTAATATTTTCCAATTCAGTTATTTTTAAAACATGAACAAGCATCAAAATCACCTAGAGTTCTTTGTTTTGGAGGGGTTTTTTTTAAGTCAGAGTCTCACTGTTGTCCAGGCTGGAGTGCAGTGGCACATTCACTGCCACCACAGTCTTGACTTCCTGGGCTCAGGTAATCCTTACACCTCAGCCTCCTAAGTAGCTGGAACTACAGGTGCATGCCACCATGCCCAGCTAATTTTTTGATTTATTATAGAGAGGAGGTCTTGCCAAGTTGCCCAGGCTGGTCTTAAACTCCTGGACTCATGCAACACTCTCACCTCAGCCTCTCAGAATGCTGGGATTACAGGTGAGAGCCACCATGCCCAGCTAATTTTTTGATTTATTGTAGAGGCGAGGTCTCACCAAGTTGCCCAGGCTGGTCTCAAACCCCTGAGCTCAGGCAATCCTCTCGTCTCTGCCTCCCAAATTGCTGGGAAGACAGGCGTGAGCCACCCCGCCTGGCTTAGAGTTCTCGTTAAAGCATCGACCCCTGGAATCCACCCCCGGAGTTTCTGACTCAGTAGGTATGAGATAGAATCCAAGAATCTTCATTTCTAATACATTCCCAGATGCGGCTGATGCTGCTGGGCTCAGGACCACACTTGAAAGCCACTGTTCTGATTATTAGTAACTTCATACTTCCTGCTGAGGCTGGGAGGGAATATCCCAGGAACTAGGAAGGGGGATTAGAGATGGCAGTCCCAAAAGATGTTGACAGAAGACTGTGTAATGCACGCTTGGGAAGAAGAAACACTCACTTAGCATCACAAAGTACACCAGTTTCCCCAGCATTTGGACGAGCCCCCTGGGTCCTGTGAGTGAGAGTTTTGACCTAAACATTATCCTCCCAGTGTGAGATGTCTCATAACAACAAAGAAAGAAAAGATGGGGAGAAGTTTGCAACTTGCCCCGATGGTTCTTTTCCCCAATCCAGCCTGCAGTATACTTGGGAGCCCCTGCTTTTCCCACCTTTATTGCCATGATGCTGTTCTGAACCAATATCATCTCTCAGCTGGGGCGTTGGCACTGACATTAAGCCAAGTAAAGGGAGCTGAGACAGAAATGCAAATGTGTGTATGTGTATATAATATGTATAATACATATATACACACACATATATACAATGCTCATGTACATTATATATATTTTCTGTACTTGAACATTATCTATTACATATAATATTACATATTAAATATTAAAGCTCCATATCTATAGATATAGTTTTAAGGTCCTTTTCTGGTTCATAATTTCTTTTTTCTATATCTAATTATTTCTATTTATTTGTTTAGAGCCTCACTCTTTTGCCAAGGCTGTAATGCAGTGGCAAGATAATGTCTCACTGCAGCCTTTACCTCATGGACTCGGGCCATCCTTCTGCATCAGCTTCCCAAGTAGCTGAGACTATAGGTGTGCACCGCCATACCAGGCTAATTTTTTTTTACTTTTTGTAGAGAAGAGGTCTCGCTATGTTACCCAGGTTAGTCTCGAACTTCTGGGCTCAAGAAATCCTCCCACCTTGGCCTCCCAAAGTGCTGGGATTGCAGGCATGAGCCATTGTGCCTGGCCTCTATACTCATATATAATAATTTTTTATTGCATGTCAAATATTATAAATGTTGAGTAATTTAATTTTGTTGTCTATTTTCAAAGAGTTTTGAAATTTATGCTGTTGGCATAGTGATTATTAGATACTTGCAGTTAAACTTGACAGTCTGGGGGATTTTTTTTTTTTTTTTTTGAGTCGGAGTCTCACTTAGTTACCCAGACTGGAGTACAGTGGCACACTCACAGCCAACCCAGCGTGGACCTGCTGGGTTCCCACGATCCTTCTGCCTCAGCCTTCCAAGTAAGGAATGATAGGCGTGCGCTACCACACCCGGCTACTTTTTTTGATTTAGTGTAGAGATGAGGTCTCACCAAGTTGCCCGGGCTGTTCTCGAGCCCGTGGGCTCAGGCAATCCTCCTGCCTCAGCCTCCCAAAGTGCTGGGATTACAGGCATGAGTCATCGCACCCGGCCCTGGAGGATTTTTTTTTTTTTTTTTTTTACATCAAAGTCTCACTCTGTCACCCAGGCTGGAGTGCAGTAGCATACTTACAGTCACTGCAGCCTCAACCTGCTGGACTAA
>CAUYQG010013208.1:0-17717 GCA_963574415.1 Tarsius wallacei | reverse complement strand
CCCCCCCCCCCCCCCCCCCCCCCCCCCCCCCCCCCCCCCCCCCCCCCCCCCCCCCCCCCCCCCCCCCCCCCCCCCCCCCCCCGCTGGGGTTGACAGTAGTCCATATCTGCCTGGGGAAGGGGGGCACACCTCATCAATAAGGGTACCTGCACAATGAACATTTGTATACCTAACCCTGAATTGTACCCCACAATTTCAAAATAAAAATTAAAAAAGAAAAGAAAAAAAAAGAATACACACACACAAAAAAATCTCCATATGTGTGTCAATGCTGATCATTTGTGCCTAAAACTTCATGGGGAGGGACATAACGAGGCATGTCCATGCCGGTCCTCTTTTCCTCTGGGGCTTGTAATTGAGTTTTCAAGTTTCCCTTGGCCCAGAGGAGGTCCATTCTATCAGTTGGGGGCTTAGAATTTTATTTTTGTTTTATAGTGACCAGAATCACTGTGCAGCAAATCCAGAGGGTACTTGTTTTTGTTTTTGAGTTGGAGTCTCACTCGGTCACCCAGACTGGAGGGCAGTGGCATGCTCCCGGCCATCACAGCCTTGACCTGCTGGGCTCCAGCGATCCTTCTGCCTCAGCCTTCCAAGTAGCTGGAACTACAGGCACGCACTACCATGCCCGGCTAATTTTTGATTTATTGTAGAGACGAGGTCTCGCCAAGTTGCCTGGGCTAGTCTCAAACCCGCGGACTCAGGCAATCCACTTGCCCCGGCCTCCCAAAGTGCTGGGATGACAGGCTGAGCCACTGAGCCCGGCCCCAGACTCATTTTCTATGAGAAAAGGTGAAAACTTAAAAACAAATTATATACAAATAAACTAATTTTTAGGTCTGTAAGTACTTCCATTAAGTTAGTAACAGTAAAGTAGACACGCTAGTAAGTGCAGTGCTTTAAAGGCAAGCAGATGCATATTGACTTTGACAAGAAAAAATGCTCAATTCAGTACTAGTGAATGCCGACCTTTCTTTTTTGACAGTCTGAAAAACTCTTGTCTCTTGTGCTGCAATGAAGCTCATTGAATCTGTCTTCAAAGGTTTTAAAAAGACAATTTTTTTTGCCTTGTGGAGAAGACAATGCAGATGACTAATGGGATTGTTTAAATGCCCTCCCATTCACGTTCTTTTAAAAAATAGGTACACAAGAGTTCCTGCATCTCATTCCTTTATGGAATAATTGGCTGATTCTATTTTCATTCTCTTTAATCTGCTTACCTGTGCAGAGAGCATTCTAGAATTTGTTCTGATTGGAAAGATCCTTTTACCCGAGGGGTTTAATTAAAGAAAGAACAATGCTCACAGTCAGCAGTGCAGGAGCAGGTCATGTGCACTACAGCGTCAAATTGGATCATACTGCCCAGGGGCCCTCATCGGAGGACCTGGGAGCACTCCTCAGCACTGCCCAGTGTGCATGGATATAGATGAGTCAAGTTGTGGATCAAGCAGTGTTAGGCTCATATGTGGAGCCCAACAGGTGGCCCCAACTCTTGACGCGTTTCCCAGGAAACAAGTCGCGTGCCTAGGTAGGTAAATGCTCCCTTCCCTGAATGAAGAGACACTTTTAATCATCTGTCTTGTGTCCCCTTCTATCTTCATTCCTGCACAATCTTTTTCTGACAGTTCGTGGCGCAGGTTGAAAGAAAGGGAGGGTTCTCTTCTCATCTTGCCTTTAGGTGATCTTGGGTATTTGCCAGCACTCACGATCTCTTTTCTAAAGATAGGAGGCTCAAACGTTGGCATCCAGCAGAAACTCCTTGTTAGCTTCTTCAAAGGACACGTGGTGGGGATCCCTCCTACCTCCTACTGGATCAGTGGTGAGAACTAGGCGTGTGATTTATGAAAAAAGTCTCCAGGTGGTTCCCATGGAAATCATTGGTTGTGAGCTTTAGACAACATTGCTGTGCATGTTCAAGAGTTTTCAGCTGTGGTTGCCCATTGGTACCACCTGGAGACTTAGGAAAACTGCTGGGTTCCACCCCAGGGATTCTGATTTAATTAGGAACTGGGCATTGAGAGCTATAAAAACTCCCTTTGTGATTCTAGAAGTCAGCCAGAGCTGTGCATTTCTGTTCTAACTAGGTACCAGCCCCAGGTGAGAAGCATTTTGAGCATTCAGAGTGCTGTATTTTACCTGCATACCTATTGACATTGTTACTTGCTTTTCCCTTGGTCGAACTGCTGTGCTGGGTGTGCTCCACGTAAGACTGCTGTCTATAAAGGACAACCTGTATTTATTCGTTCATCTGTTCATTCGCCTATTGACACATTCATCAGATACAGTTTCTAGGATGGGCTGTGCCTTATTCTGGGGATTGCAGCAGTGGACAAGAAATACACAGTCCTTGTCTTCATGATGATTAATAAACAGAAACAGCTGGGGAAAGCTTCTCTGGTTCTCTTCATCACTTGGTGTCCGAGTTGTTTTAGACCCTTTTCTTTGACTCCTCCCATGTGTCCCCAATACCCCATGCTTACTAAACCTGTGCTTCCCTGAAAAAATCACATATTCTCACCCTTCCAGGTCTTTCTCCTGTTGTCATCTCTCTGCCTGATGCTCCTTTCTTTTCCTCCCTAACTAGCTTCTATCCATCTTTCTATGCTCATCTCATCTGTCTTCTCTTTTTGGGAGTCTTCCTGGTCTGCGTGTTGTCTCTCCTTCATTTCCCACAATCCCTTACATTGGGTGGAATTGATCAAAACAGAAATCTATTACATAAGAGGAGGGAAAATGTATCATATTTGATATCAATAGAATATCTTAAATCAGTGAATTCCGGATGGTCATTTGGAAAAACAAAGAAGACACGAGTAAGATGGCTGAGCGCTCACAATTTTGTGGCCACATGCATTGATGAGCCAAGGGCAGCATTGTGTTCAACCCAGGGAGCAGAGCATCTAACGGGGACTAGAATTTATAAGTTTCTCTGTTTGCTCTGCTCCTCTTTTTTTCTTTTTCTCATACTGAGAAAAGTCAAATGCAAACAACTCAAATATGGTGTTGAAAAAGCAATGACCTACTAACTCTGTCAAATGAGGGGAGGTAGGTTTGGAAGGTTTTGAGCAGCTTGTAAAGGATGAGTTAAAGGGTATGATTCTTGGGTGTAAAGTGAGTGGTTGGAGCACGTGAACTGGAAAATTTTAGGACTATTGCAGATCTTTTGTCTTTTCTGCTAACGTTGTTATGACCAGGGTAAATAAATTAAGTATTTGTGAATTTGCATTGCCTATTCTGGTTCAGCTGGTGCCTGACTCGGAGAAAACCTAGAAACAGGAAAAGAATGAAGTCCACTGCCTTTTTTGCATCTTTACCTTTGCTACTGCTGAGGAGAGTTGAGCCCTTTCAAGGGATTAGGATAGGCAGAAGGGTAGTCACTATGCTTTTCAAAGTGATGTTCATCCTCTTGTCTTCTGTTCTAAATGTACATTCCTTAAGAGCCATGACTGTGACCTTAACTTAAATATTGCTCACCTGTCACACGAACTGACATGTAGTAGGCACCCAGAAATGTACATTGGTCGATAAGTTTCCACTCCTACAGTGTTCATTAAAAGTTTTGCCATTTTGAAATATCTTGAGCAAAGGAAGGAGAGAACAAGGAGAATTCAAAAACCTAAGCTTAGTCCCTTTCTTGCTACTTAAAACTTTATTTTTAACCTCTGGAGGACTGCTCCAGAGGTCTTTATGATTTATACCTTGCTATTACTCAGGGACTTTCTGATTTTTTTTTTTGAAAGACTATTCTTAGATTGCTGTTCAGTGCCTGAGGGAGGTCTCTCAGGTTTTTCAAAAGACAAGTGTTGGTGAATTTCTACCCTGGAGAGGAAGTGGATGGTGGTGTAATAGGCAAGCTGACATTTCCTTCTTTGAACATATTTATTTGTCTGTGAAGGGGGAAGGGAGTCATAACAGTGAGGTGCCTCTTAAATGACTTAGAAATAAGGGGAACGATATATAGACTGGGGAGAATGAAATAATAGCTTTGGATTGTGGCACGGTGGATCTTTTCAGAAATACATGAAAGCAATTTAGTAAGATTGAATGGCCCCTACGCTATGAGCCTTGACTGAAGGCATTTGCATATTTTGGAAAAGAAGATCATAACGAGAACTGGCTGACCCACTTGGTTAATGTAGGAAAAGAGAGTCAGGAAAGTACTCTATCCTTGTAAACAATCTCTAGGGTTAAAAAAAAAATCTTGGCAACTAATATGAGGACTTGGCACCAAGTACATGCTTGCCACTATTGTGAAAAAGGAATATTTTGAGCAACCGTTTGTCTGGTAACAACCAAAGCGATAATCAGACCATTCCTCTGCTTTAGTCTCATGCGCACCATGCAGTCGTCTCTGTCACTTGCCTGCCTTCCCACAGAGTTCTGCATATTGAAAGATAATGTGCTTATTATAATAGAAGGGATGTTTTAGGTTGAATGAAAGTAACACATATTGTTGTAAATGTAATAATTGGTGTGTCTTACTCTCTTTGGTTAGTGCATACCAGACTCTCTGGATGGTCCCTCTCCTTTGATATTTACCTTCCCTTCTATTCTGCTTTCTATGGCACTCACCAAGAAAGCATTTTACATGATTATTCATAAAAATGAACTAACATCTTGTAAGAACTAGCACGTGATTGCCGCATATCTAGTACAAATTTTTAGAGTTGATCATTCTTTTCCTTTTAAAAAGTTTGTGTACTTTTAATGGGTCTTGGTATTTTTTTTTTTTTTTGAGTTGGAGTCTCATTCTGTCACCCAGACTGGAGTGCCATGGCCGCTCCCAGCCACCGCAGCCTCGACCTGCCGGGCTCCGGCGATCCTTCCGCCTCAGCCTTCCAAGTAGCTGGAACTACAGGTGCGTGCTACCATGCCCGGCTACTTTTTGATTTATTGTAGAGATGAGGTCTCGCCAAGTTGCCCAGGCGGGTCTCGAACCCGCGGGCTCAGGCAATTCACTCACCTTAGCCTCCCAAAGCGCGGGATAACAGGCTGAGCCACCGAGCCCGGCTTGTATTTTTTTAAAAAGTAAAGAAAGAGCTTTAATTATGTCTCCTGGTTTATAAAGCTTTTATGCATTTACTCTCTCCTTCCTCATAGCAGCTCAGTAATGTAGCTGGAACTGATTTCTATTTTTACATGAGGATCTGAGGTGATATTGTTTGTTCAAGATCATAGGGCTTTGGACTGGTATAAATGGAACCTGAAAGCAAATTTATGTTTCTAAGACCAATACAATTTCCACATATTAAATGACATATGATTGGAGAAAAGCATAAAAATTTCTCTACTCGCTGGGCTCGGTGGCTCAGCCTGTAATCCCGCGTCTTGGGAGGCTGAGGTGAGTGGATTGCCTGAGCCCGCGGGTTCGAGACCCGCCTGGGCAGGCGAAACCTCATCTCTACAATAAATCAAAAAAATTAGCCGGGCGTGGTAGCGCGCGCCTGTAGTTCCAGCTACTTGGAAGGCTGAGGCGGAAGGATCACCGGAGCCCAGCAGGTCGAGGCTGCGGTGGCCGGAAGCGGCCACTGCACTCCAGTCTGGGAGATGGAGTGAGACACCAACTCAAAAAAAAAAAGATCATCACTTAGTTATGGTGACAGAGCTTAAACTGCCAATTGCTCCCAGATGCAAGTGGAAGATGGAAAATCTAAGTTCACCATGGTATATCTGGGACTGTCACATCATCTGTCTACTGAGGCTACTAATACTTGACATCTGCTTACTTTGCAGTGATGAAAATGAATGAGATAATGCTTGAAATACAATAATTTAAAGTGTGGCATCAATGAAGATTTTATTAATAACATATTTTGATGCATTAGTTGAATGTTTATTAATTTCTAGGCAAATTTACAAATGTCACAGAAATACGATTTTTTAGGGTGTCCATTTATTCATTTAACAAATATTTATTAAATGCTTTCTTTTAGCCAGGAACTGTTCTAGTCATTGAGGAAATCGCAATGCATGAAAAAGACAAAATCCATGCCTTCATGAAGATTATTATTCTAGCTACAAGAAACAAACAAGAAACCACATTTTTTAAATATACAGAAAGATAGAAGGTGGTAAAGGTAATAGAGAAAACAATTTTTAAAATGAAAAAACAGGCCAAAAAAAGGATATGGAATGTAGTTCAAGGGTGGAATTTTAAATAAGGTGATCAGAGAAAGTCTCACTGAGATTACACTTAAATAAAGATTCAAAGGAGGTGATGGTTAAACCATGTTGATATCAGGGAAAAGAACGTTCCAGGAATAGGAATAGTGTGTGCAAAGGCCCTGAGGTAAGACTTTGCCTGGGACAATTAAGGAACAGCCAGAGGGCTGGTAAGATTGCAGTGGAGTGGGAAGGAGGTTGATGTCTAACAGGTAAGATCTGAGAGGTAAGAGGGAGACAACAAAGAATCAGTTGTAAGTCATTGTCAGAACTTGGGTTTTGACTCTAAATGATATGGGAAGCCATTGATGGCAGGTGGGGACTGGAAGGACATGAATGTTAGTGGCATACAAACAATTTACTTTCCCAACTCAGAAAAATGTAATGGTATGTGTTTTATAGCAATAACAATGATTTGGGCAAGACAAATCCTGAGTACACTTGAGTCTCTCCCACTTTCTTTTTACTAATACAGCAAAATTCTGGAGTGAAAGTCATCCTGGATAACTGAGAAAGACAAAAAGAAGTATAGACAAAATACAGTTATATTACCTTAACTGCATATAACAGTGACAACTAAGCTAACAGGAATGCCTAGTATGGGGTCTGCTTTACTAAAGAGTGATAAATCTAACTCATAAGTGTACCCTGAATATTAATCATAATACAATAGGAAAGGGATAGTCAGTAGTGGGACACTGCCAGGGGAGGGGAGAGGGGGGATACATTACATCAATAGGAGTACCTGATCTCAAACCAGGCAAAGTGGGAACCAAAGGAAGGCCCAAATATTACCTGTACCATGACCACTTATCTGCCTAAGCCTGAATTGTACCCCCACATCTTTAAAATAAAAATAAAAATTTTTAAAGAGTTATGAATCACTTCTAACTAGTCCACTGCTTATGGTTTTCTAAAATGCCTAAGAAGATTTTGTTTTCCTGTGTCATTGGAATAATTAGCCCTTCAATTTTGTGTTTACTAGTAATTTGCTTGGTTGCCAGACCCTCTGTTCTATAGATGCTGAAAAGGTTAAGCTTTAATCCAACCCCTGTCCAAATGGTGACAAATTCTGAGTCAGTGAAATTCAGTGAATGAAAATTTTCTGTAGTATTATTGTTGTTATCCGCATCTTACAGATAAGAAAACTGAGAATCCAAGAGCTGAACTGACTTGTCCAGAATCATATACATTGTAACTGGCAAGGTCAAGATTAGAGCCAAAGTAGTCTGTTTTTGTTTTTGTTTTTTTCACCTTAACCACTTCACGTGCTTTAAATACCAATGTATAGTCAGGCACTTGGAAATTCTATAGCCTAGATCAGTCCTAGTAATACTCACTGCTTAGACGATGATGTTGAATATGTGATTTGCAGTCATAACACTAGACGTTAATATGACTCTCAGATTACTTTCAACTGCGCAACCACATTTAGCCTCACCTTCTTTGTAAGATGGAGATGAGAATGTTTATCTAACAGGGTTGTTGCAGGGATTAGTTGAGATAATATATATGCAAGTACCTAGAGCCTGGCAAATATTAGCTTATCTGTACATGTGTCAAAATCCTTTTGGATAACCTACCGTGAATTAGCTGCCCATTAATACCAAGGCAATAATATGGGTTCTGTCCCCAAAGGATATACATTTGTAAATTCATTTTCAGGATTAGAAAATTATGGGTTTGCCCTGTATCACTCATACTTCTTTGTATATTTCATCTTTTAACCAAGGGCATACAATTAGTGGGCAGAGTTTAATTGTGATGACTTGATCATATAGCAAAGAAATCAGTGTCCTTGATCTTCAGCAGCATCAATTGAGCCAACTGGCATAATGCCAAGGTGGTTGGCAAAGCTAGGATCAATGAATGCCATGTTTAGTCCTTCAAGACAATGTAACCTCCCTCTTTTTAGCTACCCATTATTTTATCCTTTTTAAAGGAACAGATCCGAAAAGTAAAATCAGTAACATTTGATATGTCCATATCTGATACCCTGAGTTTGGCATGCCACAGCTTCCAACTCAGAACAATAAAAGAATCATTAATAGCAAAAAAAGAAAGAAAGAAAGAAAACAGTGTTACTGTCATTTGCACTTCTTTGTAACAGTCTAGACATACTGTATGGAGTGTTATTCAATGTGATAATTGGTAAGTATATCTTTGCCCATCTTCTTACCTATGAATTGTAATATTGGGTTTGCATGCCATTATTGGTCTGCTTGCCTGCAGTCTTTCCAGATTCAACAAAAGCCTTGCTGTTCTCTCAGAAAACAGAGGTCTTAGAGTCCCAGCCCTGTAAAATAGGTTATTATTAAATATAAAATATGATCTTGAAATCTGTTGCACATAACTAGATGAGAATGTGAGGGTCAATTTTGAACTGGCTCTATGTTTAGTTTTAGGATCCAGTTTTAAAGATCATTTGGCATTAGTATTTACTTAATATCTATTTCTTTTCAAAAATAAGTTGGAATTGTGTGGTTGACAGGTTGAAACCTGTGAATGCCCAAACTGATTATTACTAGTACATTTGTTAATATTTGCCAGGAATGACACTAGATACTTCCACATATATTATCTTAATAATGACAAATTCACTATTAAATAAAAATGTAGAAGTATCTCCCCATTTGCAAAGCAGTTTTTCATTGTTTATGCACCAATCCAGACATTGGAGAAGTCTTTTAATCAGCCTGTTATTTTTGCCAGATTTTCAGTGCATCCAGATGTTTAATTAGCAGAGTGAAGAGATAATGTGCTAATAAGAGGCTGAGAACAACGTATTGAAGGGAGAAGTGGTAGTGACATCTCAAATCTATAGAGAATCTGTTAATATAATTTGCTGAATGACGGGAGAAAGGGGAGTAGAAGGGAACTTCTTACTGAAACAAATCCACACTAAAAAGTTAGTCATCAGTGAAAAAGAAATATGTATACAGAGAAATAGAAATCAGGGGCAAAACTACATTGAACAAACAGGAAAGGCAAGAAAGAAGCAAACTGCATTTTAAATCAAAGTAGTGTCTATAGTACAGGGAATTTGAAAGGACCACATGTGGGGAAAAATATTTCCTGGGTGCCCTAAGGCTGCTGTTCCAAACGCCTACTCTCTTGGTGTTCCTGGCTTTCATTGCCCCCAGCTGTGGTATACCCCCCCTTTAGCTCCACGAGTGCAACCATGTGGGGGGAGAGAGCAAGCAAAGGAGCTACAGGAAGCCAGAGCCAGTAACTTGCTGCAGCAGCCTTAAGGAGATGGCGATACATCTGAACCTCCCTATTCCACCGCAATCCACGATTAGCGTCTTCATATTTATTCTTGTTAAACAACTGAATTAGAGTCACTTGCCTGCCTGCTTTAAGGACCTTGGAAGGACTTTAATTTTTTTGCTTATTGGGCATGGAATGAAGTGTCCATATGCTCAGTTAATCACTCCTTTGTGCATGTAACTTAGCACTTCTTACATTTTCACTAGTATAAGAGTCAGCTGTATATAAACCTGTTTCTTCAACTAAGCCCTGAGCTCCTAAAATCAAAAGAAAGGCCGTTTTATCTTTTACCTCCCCAAAAACTTAACAGTATTTTACATCTATTAGATTCTTAATCATCTCCCCTCCTCATGGAACCCTTGTGCCCCCACAACACTCCTCTACCAAAGAATGAAGCCTTTATGTGAGTTTCTTTCTTGATACAGCAGTGGATTCAAGAGTCTAGAGCAAACGGTGAAGGCCCAGAAAATGGAACAGAGAGTGACTCATCACATTCCAATGTCTCAGGTTTAGTAGTAATTATATTTAAAAAAAAAAAAAAAAACTACTGTTAGGCATAAGTAGACTCTAGTTGCTTCTACAAATTCCTAAAAAAGTGGTTCTGCAACTTTAGTGTACTTCAAGAATCACCCATAATCACTCAGATTAAGTTTGCATAATATTGGGCTCTGTAGAAATTCTGATTCAGTAGGTGGAGCTCAAGAATATGCAAATTTCATAAGCTCCCCAGGTAATTAACTACATATTTGAAAACCACTGCCCTAGATACTTTTGTCACCGTGAGAATCCCAATCTCCATTTTGAGAATTACTAGTAGACAAAAATACCAGGAGGATTTTTTTAAAAATACAAATTCGCATGGCAAATACTTGTTAATTGAGTGCTCATAGGTGTACTAGGTGTCATTACAAGAAATCATTGCTATTCTGAAGGAATGGTCTCACTGAGGAAGAAGAAAACTTCCAAAGAGTGATACCTAATAGAATACTCTACCCAAAAGCTAAATTATAAATTATAAGTATGTAAACTATATCCTATAGCTGATAAGTGCTTAAGAATTTAGGAAAGAAAGATTGACAAACAAAATAGGTTGAATTTCTCTGAGGTGCCATATGAACTCAGAGTGAGTGATAATTCATGAAAAACATGCAAATTTAACACACTCTAAACTCAAATATGGTAGATTATCTTTGGCTATATTTTAGATTTTTCTCCATTTATAAATATTTTAAACTATGCTCTTTCTGTTAAAGCTAAGTATTAATTTGGTTTGGGGTTTTTTTTGTTTTTCAGATGGTTTGACTGATTGTGTGGACCCTGATTGTTGTCAACAAAGCAACTGTTTTGTAAGTCCTCTTTGTCAGGGCTCACCAGATCCTCTTGACCTCATTCAGCAAAGCCAACCTCTCTTCTCTCAGCATACTTCAAGACTTTTCTATGATCGAATCAAATTCCTCATTGGCAAGGACAGTACTCATGTCATTCCTCCAGAGATTTCATTCGACAGCAGGTATATATGTATTTATTTTATTCTTTAATGAACCATAGTCATGTTTTTCCTTGACTCTGAAAAGAAGATACCTTCTAAAGATCAGGTTACTTCCCATCCTACACAATATACATTAATTTGTTTTTTACTACTTCTCGGGAAAGCCTAAGGCCTTACTGATTAATTAAGGGAAAAGCTCATTTCTAGAGATTGTGTGTTGTAAAAGTTGTGTGTGTGTGTGTGTGTGTGTGTGTGTGTTGATGTATGTATATGCATAAACCTATATGGCTTTTTAATAACAAAGGCAGTAGGGAAGTATAATTTGCAAATGTATTGTTTAGCTTCTGGATTGATTCCTTTAAAAAGTTGTTGAATTTCAAAAGTTAAATTTTAAGTTTTATTTCATGATGAAAAATATTTCCATATGAAAGGGTTGGATGAATTTGACATCTTAATGTGAAATGCAAGACTTGTGAAAATCTGTCTTTCAGGAAAGCTCAAGTGCATAAATTGTCACTTAAGGCCTAAGACCAAAGTCTAACCCATTGAGCAAAAAAATGTTTAAAAATCAACTTACTTATATGAAATGTAATAACATGAACTTACTCATTGGTATTCTCTGCTTTATCTTCATCAATGATATAATTTACTAATTGACACTAGACGTTGGTACATCACTAAACTCAACATTTCCAGGTTCAGAAATGTTCTTCTCTGTTCATTCCACAAGTGATATCACTGGCTTTCTAGACTATCACAGACAGAATTTTTTTTTAATCCCAGAAAGTATTTGTCCAGGAGCCTCTGTTTACATCCCACTCACTCAATTGCAGCCTGTTGGGAGTTATCAACCCCCAAGAATAACTTGGTCAAAAGTTTAATTATTTTTTTAAATTTTATTTTATTTTAAAGTTGTGGGATATAAGTCAGGATTGAATAAATAAGTGGTTCAGGTACAAGTGAAGTTTTGGGTCTCCCATTGAACCTCACTTCACCTGGATTAGGATCAGGCACCCCATTGATATTATGTGCCCCCCACTCCCCTGGCAGTATCCTGCTACTGCCAATCCCTTTTTTGTATTATTATGATAGGTGTTCAGGGTCCACTTATGAGTGAGAACACATGATACTCAGTTCTTTGTTTCTGTGATAGATCACTAGGTATGATAGACTCCAAGTGGGAATTTACATTATTCACAAGAGTTTATATTTATATCAATCTACGATAAATTACAATCTAAGAAAATTACAACTCTATCTTGACCTATACACAGTAGAAAAAGAATTTTAAGAAATATGCATGGAAACTTCGAATACTCAACTATCTTCACTTGAGTTGTATACTAGAACTATTAATGAAACTTAAAACTTTATTTTTATTATTGTGTAGTTTTGACTCTTTAGGTCTCTGACAGAACCTAAAACCCAAATGGCAATACGTCAAAACAAAAGAGCTTTTCTGTCAGGGGATCTAGTCAAAGTTTGCCTTCTTCTAAGAGATTTAGTCATCTTCATTTTGAAGTGCTTCTCCCAGCTCAATTACAACAATGGGATAACAGTCAAAATAATTATTTAGATAGTCAAGACTTTTTTTATATACACAAGAGAAACAAAAAGAATAAAAAAGCAGCCATTATTGCCGTTTTCCTATTTAAGGTAAGTCATCAACTCTGTAGCTTTCTCCACATAGAAAGAAGTCCTTACAAAAAAAAAAAGAAAGAAAAGAAAAAGTGAAAGAAATAACAACCTCCATGACATGAAGATGTGCTAAATGACTCACTGAATTCAAGTAAGGGGAGAAAGTCAGGACCTGAGAGACACAAGAGACAAGCCATTGTGACCTAGAGCAGAGCATTTGAGCAATAAACTTAGAAAAGTCAGGACAAACTGAAACCCCTGTGGTTCAGCTTCATGCTTCAGCAGCATTTGCCAGCCGCTCAGAGTGAACAAGCCTATTACTTGTGGTGGTTAATGCCCTTCTCCTCCTCCTGGTTTGATTGAGTTTTCCTCATTCTTTTGTAAAATGCTCCAAGTTATCATTTGGCTCTGCAAGTCACATTTAAATTCAGAACGATGGGTCTCCTTCATCCAGTGGTCTCAGCTATTACAGATATATCCATTCTGTCGGAAAAGGCACAGGCCTTTCCCAAGGAAAGTAGCTAAGGACAAGCATATTTCCTTTGGAAAAAATAAATGCATGCATTTTTATTTGGGATATCTTTGGATAGTAGAAGCCCAACTCTGAATACACACACACACACATACATGCAACATTTACACTCTCTTACGCTTATATAGTACTTTTTAGTTTACAAAGCACCATACACTATTTCATTTTATCCTCACATTATCCCTGTGAAGTGGGTACTTGTATTAAATGCACTTTATATATGAGGAAACTGAGGTTCAGAGAGTTGAAATAACTTGCCCCAAATCACACAGTCAGCAAGCTTGCATTGTAACGACTCCTGTAACCTTCCCATCACACCATAGCTGCCCCATTTCAATATGTCCTTAAATAAGCCTGGTGACGTGGACCAAATTTATACTAGATAAATGATATCTGGGTCAGCACAAGAAAGCTAGAAACCAAATGATTTTTAAAAATCCATCTCAATTTAATATATTCCAATGACATCATCTACAAACTTCAAATCAGTGCTAATGAACTTCTTTGTAGAAGAACACAATTAAGTGACTCATGAAATGAGCCTTTTGCTACATATAAATTGTTCTTGAGCACTTGCTATGTGTCATGTCTTATATTAAGCTTTTACATGTGTTATTTAATCCTCATAAAAACCCTATATGGTAGGTACTATTACTGTCTCCACTTTTCAAATGAAAAAACAGAAACTGAGATGTCAAGTAATAAGTGACTTGCCTGAGATCACAATGAATGAGTGTCAGAGCCAGGATTTGAACTCAGGCTGATAGCCTGATCTCTAAGCCACTTTGCTATACCACTTTGGCTACTTGGAAAGCTGGACTGACTGACCCTGAAAAGACTTATAACTCTTATACATCCCTGATTGTGGGATTACTCTTCTCAGACAGATCTAGGACACATATTTGCGCCATAATCAGGTGACCCACGTTGCTTTTTTGCTTTTGCTGCATAATTGAGAGATAGCTGGGTGACAGGTGAAGAAAGTGTTGCTAAGGAGCTTGTTTACGTACTGGCAAAATATGACCCACACAGCTGACTTGCTGCTGAGTTTTTGTCACCATCAGAAGCCTTTGGAGTTAAAGAGAGTGGCAAACAGGTGACTAAGTGTTGTAAGGACACACAAAGGTTAAATAACTGTTCATCCTTGTGCATTTGAGGAAGACTAGACTTTCTTGTTCTGAGTTTGCTGCACTGGCATGTGAGTGCACATGGACTGTGTTCCTTCTGTAGCCCATGATGGTGTAATGACAGCGTGAACATGCAGCCTGTCCACAGTGAAGATGAAGACCTTGGGCAGTCTCAACTGAGTTATCATTTTTCTCCTAAATGCATTTCACCCTATAACCCAAGTTTCTTTTCTTCAATCTATTCCACATGTGACTACAAAGTAAACCACATATTCTACATGCCCTGTATGACTTATTACTTTTTAATAATGTAAATAGGTAAACAGAAGCATTATTGATCTTCAGTGTCTAAGCATTTAATCACTATTAATAATGTAAAAGGTTTTTATAAATATGTAAAAACGGGAGTACATTAAACTAAACGACAGCAGTAATTTGCAAAGCCAGACATTTCACTCGCCATCACTAATGGAGAAGTGCATTTAAAAAACAAAGTCCTACCAGGGTTAGCACAACCACTGACAACAGGGTCTGGCTAGACTCATTTGTTTGTTTTGTAACCATGAGAGGCTGATTCCCCACATCAATCCATGTCAAGCGTCCATATCAGAGATTGCTTAAAATCAGCCCACAAATGCATTTTGTTTGGCCTGACATTTAGAAACTAGGAAATCTAACATAAATATAACTTTCTTCCCTAGAAAATGTACACCACTTGGCAACCCTGGGCTCATGGCCATGGCATAGGTGGTCTGGAGCTGAGGGCCAGCTGCCCCTCAAGATGGGATATGACATGCCTCTCTAGCTCACTGCTCACTGTTTCCATTACATGTGGCTCACTTCCTTCACTTTCAGTGTCATGGCTGGCCTTGCTGGCATTTTAGTTTGTGACCTCTGGTCTACATAGTTTCTATAACTTTCCTAGAGCGATCTTAGGTGTTTCTATTTCTTTTTTATCTTTTTCCATGAGGTCATTTACATATCCAATATTATCATTTCACTTCGTTTTTTGAACCTTTACTATGCTGGTTTAAAAAGAGAACAATGATGACTGAATGTGAAATAGAAATCACATTAATGGAAAAACATTTCTACCCTTAGTTCGCTGGAGTATCTGGATATACCTCATGAATAAGTTGGTGTACACTCTGCCTCATACCTCAGGCTAATAATCTTCTCTGGGGCAGTGGGTCTTAACTTATGATATCTTACAGCCACTGGTCATGAAATCAGATTCAGGTCCCACCATAGTAGAATCAAAAAGCCCACTTTTTATGAGAAGAATATGTGTGCTGACAGGCATTTGATGATTATATTTATCACTCAGAGTAAATTTTAAGAACTGTTTAAAGTTCTAGAAATGTATAACAGTCCTGCTGAGTACAATTGTGGTGGCCTTTTCTGCCCACCTTGGTGGAATGCCTACTTTTAGTTGAAAAGTTCTATAACTGGGACCAAACTTAGTACAATACTAAGCACATACCAGCAGTGTTAACAGATTAAAAGATGAAGAGGTTAAACAAGATGATAGATTTCATCTAGTTCTAACTTTCTATGAAGTTGCTGTATTTCAGTTTCTTAGTTCACACTGGGATAAGCTTGTTAGCTTTGAATTATACTCATTGCTACATCTTAAGCTATGTGAGAACAAGGACCAAGTCTGATTTGTTCCCTCCTTATTTTGAATATCCATTGCTATGTGGCAAACTACTTCAAGTGATGCACTGTATTTCATGAGTCTGTGAGGCAGGCATTCAGACAGAGAATGACTAGCATGGCTTATCTCTACTCCATAATGTTTGAGGCCTCAGCTAGGATGACTCAAATAGCTGGAGGCTGAAACAGTGGATAGCAGCTGAGAATCTTTCTCTTTACATAAGCCTGTCTTTTTGGCTACTTGGGCTTCCTACGGGTATGGTAACCAGCCTTTCATTTGTCAGAGCTCTTAAACAGTAGTGTAATGCTCCAAGAGTGAATATTCCAAGAGACAGGAAATAGAAGATGCCAGTCGCTTATGGCCTGAGTCCAGAAATTGTCAGTGTCACTTGTGCCATATACTGTTAATCAAGGCAATCAGAGAACTCAATCAGATTCAAGGAGAAGGACATAAATCTTGATGAGAGAAGTATCAAAGAATTTTTGGCCATCTTTAATCTACCATACCACTGTATCTCAAATCCTAACATAGTACTTGACACAGAGTGGTAAAAACTGAGTGAGAGGCCTAGCTGTAGTGATTTTGAAGTGCAAGTGCTCTTCTCACATTTGCTAATGTTAAACTAATCTTGGATGCCTAGAATACAAAGATGATATCAGGACCTCAAATAAGCCAATTCCCCAATGTAGAACCAGCCTGAAGGTAAGATTACAGTTCTCCAAATAGCATAGGAACAAAATTCATAAAAGATGAAGTGATTATATAACAGTAGCAAAGTAATTTCTTTTTTTAATTCATGATACATTTCACCATTGTTACAGCCTGCCAATAATTGACATCATTTGTGACTTTGTATAAGCATCAGTAATTCTCTGTCATCAGTGGGTTTGAAAATCAAAACTTAATTCCAAGAAAAACATAGAAAATGAAAAGCAATATCAGAAAGTAAGTAGGAAGACTGCTGTCACCTGGCTCACTTTGGTGTGCGTCATTATTCCATCTCAAGAGAAAACCAAAGAGAAGTGCCCCCAAAACAAACTGTACTCCAAATGCCTTGAGCATGGAATTCTTGGCAAATGCTTTATTTACCCATGACTTCCTCTTCCTTTACTACACCCCACGCAATAATAAAATCTTGATTCTTCCTCCTGATTAGTCATGATGCCTAGTAATAACCATCATTACTTATCATAACTTGTTTAATAAAACATGCTTTTCGGCACTTAGTTGAGCTGCAAACTTATACCATCTAAAATCCTGTGAATGACAAAACAAGTTATTGACCCAACACTGAGGTCAAGGGAAGGTTGCAGGAATATGGTCATTGCTGCAGAAGCTGCCAATCTTAAATAAAGACTGAGACTTAAGAATAACCATGCTTGACAGATACTAATTACTGTACTTTAAGTATATATCTTATTAAAATATTAGTATTTCCAGGGTAACCGAGGACTTTATCAGAAGGAGATAGCAGAAATATCATACTTTCCTGCCTTTCTTAATGTAATATAATACTGTTTAGGAAAAAACTCTCAAACCATGTTTTTCCTCTGCTCTCACACAACCACAACAATCATCAATGCAGAAGATTCCTGTAACCAAATTTGGGGGTTTTCCTCACACATCAAGCAGCAGACACCAGCTGGGCATCCTCTAATCCAATTCTAACACCATCTACCTGGAGATAGTGTCAAATCCCACAGGGTGAGGTCTGAGTCCCACAAGACTTACTCTCCCCCTACCTCCCTCAGACACCAGTAGCAAGTCTGAACCTCTGCAACTTCTGACCACAGGTTTCAAGTTGAGGTTTCCAAAACTTCCTCTTTGGGTTCGATTAATTTGCTA